>JARQOD010002255.1:0-80870 GCA_033576555.1 Oophaga sylvatica
TGGCTGGATCAATGGTGGCCCCCATGTCGCGTTTGGAGACCCCCTGATGGAAACAGGGGAAACCCTCAATTCTAACTTCAACCTAACCCCCAAAACCCCCAAAACCCTAACCCAAACCCCAAAACCCAATAAAAAACCCAAAACCCAACACACCCAAAACCCAACCCAAAACCCTAAGGGTATGTTTCCAAGCTGCGTGTGGCGGTTTGGATGCAGAGGTCCCGGGTCGCCAAAGCACTGCGGCTTTTGTAATGCGGTGATTCCGATTTTTTTCATTGAAACATCTGGAACCCCCGATCCTATCCATGATGGGTTTTTATCTTGCGGAGCGGAGTGTCCCAAAAGAATTGCATGCTGTGGTCTAAAAAGACGTTCCGTAATTTCGGGTGTGACCCCGCGCCCCTGCACGCATGTGGTGACGGATTTAAAAAATCCCCTCACTATGCTGTAACACCGGATGCTGCATTTAAGTGCGGCTTACGCGGTTCGACCCGGAAATCCTTAAACATACGAAAAGGGAAACTCCCAAAATCACACCCTAACCCAAAACCCTAATATAACCTACACCAACCAACCCTAACTCACTTTCCCCATTTGTAACAATAATAAAAAAAATGGAAATAAATTTATAATTTATTAAGTCATGGGTTTTTTTTCACAGTGATAAAATGTACCGGAAAATGAATGAATGGAATCTGCGGGTGCCGGTTGTAGAATTTGGGGGTGACACCATTTTCTTTACAGAGCGCGGGAATCGTGGGAGTCGGAGGGGGGGGGGGGGGACACCGGGGTACGGGTACAGATTGGGGGCCCGGGGACTCTTTTCTTTCCATTTGATTGTGTTACTCGGGGGAAAAAATTAAATGCGAAATCTTTTTTTTTTTTTCTTGCGGTCCGTTATCGGTTAATAACGCGATCGTAACCCGGGGTCCCCAAATACCGACCCGAATCAGTTCTTTGGATCCGGCTCCCCTCGGCAGCTGAGAACCCGGAAAATCCATTTGGGGGGGGCATAGGCTTTTTCCCAAGTTCCCTTACTACCGCCGTAAAAAGGGTTTATGCTTTAAAGGGGGTTAATAGAAAAAGCACAATTTTGTTCAGAAAAAAGAATAAAAAAATATTGAGAGAAAAAGCCAAAAAAGAAAATATAATTTACGGGAAGGTAATTGTAATTTCTGAGTTAGTGATTACTACTCACCTGAGTGGTTATCTGTACGAATTATCGTTCACTGCCCCCACCACCAGTCTCTGAGTATTAGTTGGGTAGATCTTCACCCTGAAAAAATTCGGGAAAAAATCACGATGGGGCAATCTTTGATCAGCTCAAATTCTCCCCCTCTCCACCTTTCTTTAAAATTAAAACATATAATAATGTGGCTAAAACAAAGATGAGCACAAGCCCTTCACACCGTCTTTTCATGGGGAGATTATGGCACCTTCTCTCAATGTACTGTGATCTGGGAATTTGGGATTTTTTTCCTTACAGTCGGGGAAGAAGGTAGGGGACATCTATTGGTGTTGGCTCTTCTGGTAAAACTGGGGAAACAATACAGGACTGTTTAATTCTTTCTAAGATTTTTATAGGCCATGATATTTAGTGAAAATTCGGGTGTGTAGGGGGGGGGAACTCCTCATGGAGTCTTGTAAGATCTTTGTTTCCTTCTAAATACCCCACCCCTCAGGAAAAATTGACGGGAATCAAAAACCCCTTATAGGAAGGCAAATACATGATCCTTTTTCCCCCTTGATCCCTTCATAGTTTTTCTGTATATTGTCCGCTTCCAGCAGTGTCACTCTCGAAAAAATGTCAATTCTTGTAGGTGGTTTAGGATTTTTGGTATTGGGGTTCTTGTTTGGGGGGGGTTGAGGGGAGGCCCATGTTGGGGGCTGGGGTCTCCCCACCCTCGGAAAAGGGGGCCCCTGCAGCGCTCATAGGGTTTTTTTCACTACTGGTAACCCTAGTTGTGGGAGACACATTAAAAATCTCACTAAGTTTTTCCAGAGTCCTACCTCTCCAGTTCTGCCATGTTTTTCCCCCATAGATGAATGATGTATGGATGTCATCAGAATCTCCCTCCCCCGAACCAAAAAGGGGTCTTAGGGTAGGTTAAATCCTCTCTGCCTTGGTTTTTTGCTTACCCCTCCTTTAGGGGCTTCGGAAAAGTTTTTATTTCTGCCCTGGGGTCTGTTTTGGGGGGAAAAGAGGGGGAAAAAGTGAGCGAATAATCATAAAAAATCTTTCCCCTTTTTAAAAAGAAATCTTCAATCCATTTTCATGGTGGCAGCTGTTGGCAGTGATCCCTCCCCTCATGGTGTTAGAAAAAAAAAAGGAGGTTCTATTGGTGGTACGCCTTTTTTTGGGCCCTTTTTTAACCCCGCCCGCCCTTCTGGTTTTTTGGCTTATTTAATTTCCCTTTTTTAAGCTAGCCTGGTGCTTTGTTACCTTGGCAGTTTTGCGGTCCGGTCTATGTTCTTTTTTGTTTTTTTGTCTTTACTGCTAAATTCTGTTAGGGGGCCAATTCTCCATCCTTTTTTGGGGATTTTTTTTTTAAAAATTTGCGTTGTTTTTAGTTTAGACCCAGGGGGTGTAATACCAGCGAAGGGGGGATAATGTCACTTTTTGGTAGTGCAGGGAGTGGGCCTTTTCTTACAATCTGTGTTCTTTTTTAGATCAGTGGATAGTTTTTTTGCTTTTGGGGGGTTAGTAGGGGTCTGTCGGTTATCAGTGAGACAAAATGAAAATTTTTGGGCGGGGGTTTGGGTTGGGGAAAATTTTTTCACCCGTCGGGGTTCTCCCGTGGGGTGGAAAGAAGTTTTGAAAAGTTTGTTTTTTGAGGGTAGGTGAAAGGGTTTTTTTTAAAGATTTGCTGATTGTTTTTTTTCCACACCTGGTAATTGCCCCCGGAGGAAAAAAAATTTTTAAAAAAAAAAAAAAGGGTGGATAGGAGACTGCGTGCGGGTTAAAAGAGAAAAAATTTCCCCTTTCCATGTCAGCTCCAAGTTTGAGGGGTCGTATGACATTGGAGAGCGATGGAGATTGGGCGATGGACCTCGCTCTCAGGAAAAGCCAAGGTTTTCTGAGGTTTTTGTTTTTTTTGCGGAAATCTGCCCTTTTTCAAAAAAAAACTGTGTGATTCGTATGAAAAAGAAAAAAAAAAAAAGGGTCAGTTCCCCCGTTAGCCTGTTTAAACACTAAGGGCGTCTTTCTTTCTCCCTTTTTATGCTTTTCAGGACGAATTTAAAAAGGAATTTCGGGTATTTGACGTTGTGGTTTACTTGAATGTGTTTGGGGGGTTCTTGGAAAAATTAAATTAAAACACAAATTTTTGCCCCCCCCTTTTTCCCGTGGTTTTGTGTTGGCTTTCCCTTGAAGATTTTACTCCAAGGTCTGTGAATTTCCCTCATTTAAGGGTTTTTCCCCAAGGAATTTGGATTTGGTGTATTGAAAAATTTCCCCTTCTCCCGGGGTTTTTGGGGGGTTCCCTGGTTAAAATTCAAAAAACCCGTACTGGATTGGTCTCAATGAAATTAAGCCCCGGGCCCCAAGTGTTAGACAAGGTATTGCTGCTGTGGAAAAAGGGGGGTTCCCTTTCCTATTCAGGATTTTTGGAAAGTTTTTTTGAGAGGAAAAACGCAGATTTTGCTCCCATAGGATTTGGTTTACTATTAAATTTTGGGGCCTGGAGGGACTCTTCCTAAAGTCGTTTATTTTTCTTACTTTCCTGGAAAAAAGGTTTTTGGGGAAAAAAACTACAGAAAAATTGGCCCCCGGTCACATTGGCCTTCCAAGTCTCCGTGGGTTGGATTTTTTTTTTTTAAAAAAAAGGCGGGGTTTAGTCCTTGTGGGGCTTTCGTGAGTTAATAAAATTTGTACGCAATCCCTTCCCACTGCATGTTTCCCCGATTTGTTTCCCCCGTTGGGGGGGCCCCGTGGTTTCAAAAATTTGATCTTGGGGGGCTAAATTTTTTTTCGCTGAAGGGGGTGCAAAGGAAAGAAGCTTTAAACTCCTGTGGGTCATTTTAAAAAAAGGTTATGCCTTTTGGTCTTTCAATGTCCTGCATTTTTTAAAAAAACTTTTTTAAGACACCTTGCCCTTTTTAGGGGGAAAATGTGGTTGTGTTTTTGGTGACTTTTGAATTTTTCCCGGTTGGGTCTCATTGGCGGAGGTTGTGGTTTTTTCAGTTTTATTAATGGAAATTCCTTTTGTAACTAGAGAAATGTGGTTCGCTTTTTAAGAGAATTGTTTTTTGGGCTAATTATCCCCCGCGAGGTTTTGAGAGGGCCCCGGGAAAAATTTAAGTGTGCAGGAATCCCCCGGCCTTTTGGGTTTTTAAAATCGTACGAGGTTTTTGGGTTTCGCCAATTATTATAGAAAAACATTAAAATTTTTTAAATTTTTAAAAACCCTGCCCCTTCCCCCGGAAAGGTGCTAATGCGGTTCAGGGGATACTGAGGCCATTGAAGCTTTTTGTTTTAAAAGGGAGGTTCGTTGCTAAAACCCTTTTGCAGCCTGATGTGAAACTAAAACGTTTTGGGTTTGGGGTTTTTGTTTTCGTGGGGGTCGGGCGGTTTGTCTCGGAAAAGGGGGGGTACATCCCCGTGCCTTTTTTTTAAAAAAAAATTTTTGAGACTGAACTGAATTCGATATTGGTAATAGGGAATTGTTTGGTATTTTAAAACCCCCCTTTTAACCGGCGTCATCTCTTGGAAGGGTAAATTTCCCTTCAGGTTTTCCGTCATAAAAAAAAGATCTTTTTGATGCTGCCCAAACCCTTTAATGCCCGTAAGGCTAGGTGGGCCTGTTTTTCTGCGGTTTAATTTTTTGTTACTTACATCCCAGGTACTAGAATGTTAAAAGCTGTGCTTTGTCCGCATCTTTTCTCCCTGGTGGTTTTAGGAGGAGGGAAAAATTTTAAAGGGGGTTGATTGCTGCTTTGGATCGTTTGGAAAAATGAGATTTTAAAGCACAGAAGAAACCCCCCTCAAACCCCCCCTGGGGGGTTGTTTTTGCGGGGACCTTTGGAGAGATTTTTTTTGGGGTCATGAGTCTCGGTTGGCGGTCCCTGGAATCTTGGCCCCCAGATTGTGGGTGCAGTTTTTGGGGGCCCGGGGGTAGCAGAGGAAGTCATTAAGGGGTGCGTAAAGTACTGGTTTGCTAGATCAAAATCTTCCAACTCCGCTGTGGGGTTGCTTTGCTTGGGGTTTCTAGTGCACTTGGACACATTTGGCTAGGAAAATTTTTTCGACCTTCCCCCCCTCTGGGGTTTACTGTCATCTGGGTGGTGGGGGCCGTTTTAGAAAAATGTGTCATTGGTTCCTTTCATCAACCCCCTGCGTAAGACTCTCGCTAAGGCCTTTGTCGGAAATTGTAGCTACGGGGGTTCTACTGACATTGTTTCTGATAGGGGACTCAGTTCGTGGCCGTTTTTGGGGCCCTTTGTGACGGTTCGGAGTTTTTTGTCTTTTTTTCCCGGATATCATCCTGAGTCTAATGGCCAGACAAAAGGAAAAACCAGGTGTTGAGCAGTTTTTCTTTTTTTTGTGGCAGACTTTTAAAAGGGGTGGTCTGAGTTTTGCACTTGCTGAGTTTGCTCTTAACAACCATACATCCTCTTCTGCTGGTTGTTTGCCTTTTTTTTTGCTGTACTGGGAGACATCCGTCGCTTGGGTCATTTTCCAAATTGGTATCAGCCGTGCCTGAAGAGGAGAATTTTTCTGGTGATTTGGAGAGAGTTTGGACGGATGTGCGTGTTAATCTTCAGGAGGCTAACAGAAAATCTAAAAGGTACTTTGATAGGAAACGGCAAGAGGTTTTGTTTGCTATTGGTGACATGGTTTGGTTGTCCTCTAAAAATCTGAGGTTGAGGATTCTTCTAAAAAATTGGGTCCCAAGTTTGTAGGGCCTTTAAGGTGCTTCAGGTTGTTAACCAATCTGCTGTTGGGTTGGAGGTTCCTACCTCCTGGAAGATTAATCCGATGTTTCATGTTTCTCTATTGAAAAGAGCTGATTGTCGGATGGAGACGCCTCTGCCACTGTTCCCCCGGTGGTGGAGGACGGGGAATATGAAATTTCCCGCATCCTAAATTCTAGACGGTATAGAGGGAGTTTGCAGTATCTCGTCGCTTGGAAGGGTTTTGGACCCGAGGATAACTCATGGTTGAGGGCGGAGGATGTTTCTGCGTCCAGACTTGTCAGAGAGTTTCACAAAGGTTTCCGGATAAGCCTGGGCCTAGGGGATCCGGAGGATCCTCTTAGAAGGGGGGGGGGGGGTACTGTTAGAACTCTCCTGTGTAATATCCTCTCTGCCATTGGTTTCTGTCTCTATCCATCCTTGATGGGTCAATCAGGAAATTTTTCGTATATTCTGTACACTGAGAGGATCTGATATTGTGGGGAACAGAATGGGAAAAAGATGAGCTGATATAACATCATAAAGAATCTATTCTATATGTTATGAAGAAATCTTCACATCACATTTCATGGTGGCAGCATGTTGGCAGATGATCTCCATAAACCATCATGTAAGTTTTAGAACTCTCCTGTTAGGTTTTTTCTATCTTGCTGGTCACATGACTTTTTTGTGCCTATTTAATCCTGCTCCGCCCTTCTGGCTTTGCTGGACTTCATTGTAATTTCTACTCTTAAGCTAGCCAGGTGCTTTGTTACCTTAGTCAGTTTTTGCTTGGTCTTCGGACCTCTATGTTCTATGTTGTTTTTTTGTCTTTTACTGCTACAACTTCTGTTAAGAGGTGTCCAACTTTCTCCCAGTCCCTAGTTCTTGTAGGGATCCCTTCCTCGCATCTATAGGTCTTCGTACAGACTAGCTGAGGACTTTAGTGGGTCTGATCGCAGGATCAGGTTCCCCGTTACATCGTAGGGATCTAGCTTAGTTCTATCGTAGGGACAGATCTCCCGTCTTTCCTTAGTGCTTGTAGCAGAACATAACAGTAAGAGAACAGTTACATCTCAGACATACTGGCATCCAAAATCGTCATTGCAGCGATGTAAACAGATTGAAGGAAAAAATGGACTCTGGAAATCCAAAGTGCAATGACACTGGGAGGGTCCATGAGGGGGACTTACAGAAGTCATTCATTATAACTGCCGCAATTATAAACGTCGCCTGTAGAAACCGCGATAGAAACAAGTCCGGTGTATAGAACCACAGAGAGGCTTCTACAGGAGACGTGTGCGCTTTCTCTCTATTCATCGTCTATGGGACGGAGGAGAAACGAGCGCGGCTCTAACTGGTGACAACGCAGGAAGACGATGAGAGAATCGCTGACGTTTTCTACCCTCAACGTGACCGGTTCCCTTATATGAAGCCCAGAATGACAAATACAAATGTTATAGCGCCTGCGCCCAGTAATGGGGAATCTCCAGCACCTACCTCCACCTGCAGAGCCGCACACCACATATATGGCTGTTCTGTGCCCAGTAATGGGGAATCTCCAGCACCTACCTCCACCTGCAGAGCCGCACTCCACATATATGGCTGTTCTGTGCCCAGTAATGGGGAATCTCCAGCACCTACCTCCACCTGCAGAGCCGCACACCACATATATGGCTGTTCTGTGCCCAGTAATGGGGAATCTCCAGCACCTACCTCCACCTGCAGAGCCGCACTCCACATATATGGCTGTTCTGCGCCCAGTAATGGGGAATCTCCAGCACCTACCTCCACCTGCAGAGCCGCACACCACATATATGGCTGTTCTGTGCCCAGTAATGGGAATCTCCAGCACCTACCTCCACCTGCAGAGCCGCACTCCACATATATGGCTGTTCTGTGCCAGTAATGGGGAATCTCCAGCACCTACCTCCACCTGCAGAGCCGCACACCACATGTATGGCTGTTCTGTGCCCAGTAATGGGGAATCTCCAGCACCTACCTCCACCTGCAGAGCCGCACTCCACATATATGGCTGTTCTGTACCCAGTAATGGGGAATCTCCAGCACCTACCTCACCTGCAGAGCCGCACACCACATATATGGCTGTTCTGTGCCAGTAATGGGGAATCTCCCAGCACCTACCTCCACCTGCAGAGCCGCACACCACATGTATGGCTGTTCTGTGCCCAGTAATGGGGAATCTCCAGTACCTACCTCCACCTGCAGAGCCGCACACCACATGTATGGCTGTTCTGTGCCCAGTAATGGGGAATCTCCAGCACCTACCTCCACCTGCAGAGCCGCACACCACATATATGGCTGTTCTGTGCCCAGTAATGGGGAATCTCCAGCACCTACCTCCACCTGCAGAGCCGCACACCCATTATGGCTGTTCTGTGCCCAGTAATGGGGAATCTCCAGCACCTACCTCCACCTGCAGAGCCGCACACCACATGTATGGCTGTTCTGTGCCCAGTAATGAGGAATCTCCAGCACCTACCTCCACCTGCAGAGCCGCACACCACATATATGGCTGTTCTGTGCCCAGTAATGGGGAATCTCCAGCACCTACCTCCACCTGCAGAGCCGCACACCACATGTATGGCTGTTCTGTGCCAGTAATGGGGAATCTCCAGCACCTACCTCCACCTGCAGAGCCGCACACCACATATATGGCTGTTCTGTGCCCAGTAATGGGGAATCTCCAGCACCTACCTCCACCTGCAGAGCCGCACTCCACATATATGGCTGTTCTGTGCCCAGTAATGGGGAATCTCCAGCACCTACCTCCACCTGCAGAGCCGCACACCACATATATGGCTGTTCTGTGCCCAGTAATGGGAATCTCCAGCACTTACCTCCACCTGCAGAGCCGCACACCACATATATGGCTGTTCTGTGCCCAGTAATGGGGATCTCCAGCACCTACCTCCACCTGCAGAGCCGCACACCACATATATGGCTGTTCTGTGCCCAGTAATGGGGAATCTCCAGCACCTACTCCACCTGCAGAGCCGCACACCACCTATATGGCTGTTCTGTGCCCAGTAATGGGGAATCTCCAGCACCTACCTCCACCTGCAGAGCCGCACACCACATATATGGCTGCTCTGTGCCCAGTAATGGGGAATCTCCAGCACCTACCTCCACCTGCAGAGCCGCACACCACCTATATGGCTGTTCTGTGCCCAGTAATGGGGAATCTCCAGCACCTACCTCCACCTGCAGAGCCGCACTCCACATATATGGCTGTTCTGTGCCAGTAATGGGGAATCTCCAGCACCTACCTCCACCTGCAGAGCCGCACACCACATATATGGCTGTTCTGTGCCCAGTAATGGGGAATCTCCAGCACCTACCTCCACCTGCAGAGCCGCACTCCACATATATGGCTGTTCTGCGCCCAGTAATGGGGAATCTCCAGCACCTACCTCCACCTGCAGAGCCGCACACCACATATATGGCTGTTCTGTGCCCAGTAATGGGAATCTCCAGCACCTACCTCCACCTGCAGAGCCGCACACCACATGTATGGCTGCTCTGTGCCCAGTAATGGGGAATCTCCAGCACCTACCTCCACCTGCAGAGCCGCACTCCACATGTATGGCTGTTCTATGCACACAGGACCTGTGATGAGGTCACAGGAGGGGAGGAGTCAGGGTCACATGATCAGGGGTCTCAGTATATACAGGACTGTGCTGGTTGTCATGGTGCTGGAGGAGTCCAGGCAGCGCACATAGGGAGCTCCAGGGTGCACGTTCCTGTAGAGCGACCACTTGCTCAGGAGACTTCAGAGCATTTACATAGAGATGAACCAGCGCTCCATAATCACCAGGTTTTACCTGAAAACTTCTTTATTGTGAGGTTTTCTTCAGACCCTCATTCATGAATATTCTTTCTTGTGGTCGCAGTGTTTCCGCTCACAGACCCTTCCTCAGGCTTAATATAATATCACTAAATGTCCAAGAGGCACTTCAACCATATAATTCAACATTAACCCATATGAATCTCCATACAGGAAAAAATGAAGAGATCCCAAATTATAAACAAAAAGACTTTATTAATCATAATAAACACACAGAAAAAATAAAAAAGCAAAATGCTGTAAGGGACACCAATTAAAACATACAACGGGATATTCCCAGCCACATACCATCCAAAAAATTCTAATATATGCTGTAACACAAAATTCAATAATAATAAACCAGAAAGGAATAAATATGCATATAAATACAGCAATATATTAATGGATTTATTATTATATTGGTCCTCTGTATGTAAGCCAAAAAATTACCACACACACCACCAGGAAATCTCTCATGACTATTTTTGAAGTATGGTAACAACAAAAATTACCAGCGGTAAGATAGAATCTCACCTAATAGTGTTATTATACCACATATTGGTGATGAAATCATCCACATATAACAAAATAAGGCATATTTACCTGGCAGTGGTGGTATCAATGGTGTCCCTTCACCCCGACGCGCGTTTCGCCTCCTGCTTCTTCCGGTCTTCTTCGCAGTGTTTCCGCTCACAGACCCTTCCTCAGGCTTAATATAGACAGAAAACCAGAATAATATGAGAAAGTATAACAAGGAGCTCAGCAATCAGAAAACTGTATTACAGAGGACATTTATAGTGTGAGGTAAGGGGGAGCCGGAATCTACAGTAAGGCCGGCGTCACACTAGCGAGTTTGATGCGAATTAGTCGCACGACTTACTCGCATCAACACCCGGCACGGCCGCCCGCTCTCTGACCAGAGTGCGCGGCGGCATAGAAATACATGCAGCTGCGCACTCTGGTCCGAGAGCGGGCGGCCGTGCCGGGTGTTGATGCGAGTAAGTCGTGCGACTAACTCGCATCAAACTCGCTAGTGTGACGCCGGCCTATCAGCAGCTGTGGTTTATAGAAGAAAGTAACCAAGGAACACCCAGCATGGAAATACATCCTGATATTATTATTATTTATCAGCCTTCAGCTCGATCTCAGGCCATGGCGACTTCATGGATGAATGCTCTGTAGGAAGATCGATCTTGTGGAAGCCTAGATTGTTCCACCAGGGTCTTCTCCACCGTTAATTTAAATGTATCAATCCATTGGATTGCTTATCTCCTCTTTGTCTTGTTCCTTCAAATCTTCTCACCACGATGTCCTACTCCAGTGATTGCCTTCTTCGTATGATGTGTTCAAAGTAAGCAAGTTGTAGCTTGGTGATCCTAGAATGGTTGACATGTCTGGTTTGATGTGTTTCAAGATTTATTTCTTTGCTCTTCTTGCCATCTATAATACTAATAACATCTTTCTCCAGCATCACATTTCAAAGGCATCGATTCTTCTCCTATATTGTTTCTTTATCTTCCAGCTTTTCCATTCATTTGTTACCACAGAAAAGACCAAACTTTGTACAAGCCATGCACTCGCAGCCAGTGAAATGTTCCTTGATTTGAAGACCATTGACTTCATTGTTGATTTGACCACAGCTATTCTATTGACTTCCATGAGCAGAAGTATGGAAATCTCATCCTTGCACTTACATGATCATCCGGTCTTGCCACCGGCGCCACAGGACCCTGACAGTGTGCAGTGAGCAGTGTGCATTGTGAGAATTCAGACAGCTAGAGTGACTGCAGACATTTATCACAAACCTGGACAACCCTTTTAAATATAACAATAAGCACTGTAGCATGCCCAATCCTAACAGCGTCTAATATACTCACTGCCAGAACTTAGCTCTGCTTTCTGGTTGCAGCAGTCATCATATGATCACTCTTATGCAATTTTCCGAAGCATAGTCATGTGACATCTAGCTTCTCTTCCTACTTTTCTCAATGAAAAAATGACAGTAGTATTTCATTGAACATTGAAAAGATTAGGAAAAGCAGCTTGTCGGCATATAAGTGGGCACATGACAACTATAATGTTTGCCTGAGGCCACAAGCTCAAAATGCTGTCTGGGATGGACTTGTCACAAGTAGCGATAGGCGAGCAAATTGGAATACTCGGGTACTCGGACAGAAAAACGAGCCCAATGTAAGTCTACGGGAGACCCGAGCATTTTTACCGCAATCCCCCAGTCTGAAAATGATGGAAACAATGCTCAAATGACACGGGGACATCATGGGGATCGCCCCAGGAAGCATTCACAGCTTTAAACAATGTTGTCAGAGTTTCATGTTATTTTTACTGATGCACAAAAAAACATACCAAAACGAAACCAAAATGGATTTTGTTGGGAAATATGTTATGGTACATCCTTTCCAGGTTAATGACTTGTGTTATGGAAATTTAATTAGGATAAATCTATCCTGCAGTGTTTGCTGCTGCTGTTCCCATTCTTAGACTAAATGTCTTTATTTGAGCACTCAGACGAGATGAGGACTGTCCACACGGAAGTGTCAGTATAACAGTTCGTCAAGACCAACAGTTTATTATTCATTCAAGATTTTATACTTTTACAAAAAGGGGCTGGTTAGTCAATTAACATACAATTAAAAGCTGCTAGATTATTGGCTGTTTTAGTGTAAGTATGATAATTATGATAAAAGGGCTGAAGTTGCAGATTTATTGTTCTTTGCCCAGTTTTCCTACGTGACTAGTAAAGAAAACAATAGATATCTACCCAGACCTTCTGTCCTTGTTTCCCTTTTTCTGTGTCCTTGGTAAAAAGTCCCTATGAGCTATCTTCTGTAATAGCCTGACTTATGTAGGCCAGGTTCGTCTTAAGAAACTGATTATAGCTAGCATCAGCTTTCGCATAGATATGCTGAGCACAGGATTTTTAGCAAGTGAGATCTATCTGACTGTAAATGCATATATATGAATATACATTGAATACGTGGAATACATATATATTTCCATGACAGTCCCCCTTAGATACCACTTGCCCTAAAAACCTGCTCCTGTCCCAAAACGCTGCAACTCTTTTGTGCTGCCGATGGGCTGGCACATGTCTAACACATGCACCCCTCATCGATGCAGGCTTTTCGCAAATGGGCGGGTCAGGAGATCTGTCCCTAGCAGGGGTTCATGTGTTTGCAATCATAGTCTCTTTATTCAACTGCATGTTCAGAAAAACGTGTGTATTCTTCATCAGGTAGGTCATCTGTCTGGTCAGTCAGAGCATCCACGACATCATTCATGGCTTAGGTGTCTCTTATGGTACGGGAGCTTCCTTGCGATGCGATACGTGGATCCAAGCAGGCTTTCCCTCTAGTTTCACAGAGGTTATTGTCATCTGGGGCTCTTGGACAGGACCATCAAATCTGGGATCGAGTGTTCTCATTTCCAACTTTTTTTTTTTCACCAACACCCAGTCTCCTGGCTTTCAAGGAGTGCGTACCGGACACTGAGTCTGGATCTGGCAGTGAAGAGAAAAAAAAACTCGAGAATGGACGTTAGTTTTTGACCAATTCAATTACATAAGCAAACAAGATATAATTTTGCATATTCTGCTGCTGAGGGAAGAATGCAGCTAACTTGGGACTAGACCCAAACAAAATTTTGCATGGTGACAGCTTTTCTGGGTCTCTGGGAGTGTGCCTTACGCTAAACAGTGCAATTGGGAGTGTGTAGGCCTAAATCTGACCCTACTGCTAACCAGATCTCTCGTGTCAGATTTGCTGTGAATGCGGGTCCCTGATCACTCTCTATCACTTCTGGAGCCCCATACCTGCACACTATTTTCCAAAAGTAGCTTCTCTGCAGTAGTCTCTGCTGACTTGGAAGGCTTCTGTCCATCTTGAAAACACTTCTTTGACCACAACGGCGTATTCTAATCCTCCACCTGGCGATATCTGGATGTGGTCTACCTGGATCCTCTGAAGCTGGTAGAGTGGTCTTGCCAGATGAGGTGAGGGGGACTTTCTTCCACACGTCCAGGCTTGCATTTGCAGAAGGTCAGACAGCTGCTGGTGAATTTGGCTGTTAGGGTGGATATCCCTGAAACGAACCAGTAAGCACCAATCAGATCATTCATCTGTGTCTTTGATATGTGGGTGGGTCCATGTGCCCATTGGACCACCATAGGGTGCATACTTTGTGGTAGGCAGGGTTTGGAGTCCATTGTAGATAGCCTTCCTTCTTCACGTGTTGCTTTTTTCGCATTCAGCTCTTCTTCTCCTTTTGGAGCTTGGTCTTGCAACTTCTTGAGCAGATCCCAGGACGTCTTTTTGTCAGGTTTCTTGTCTTCAGTCGTCATGTAGTAGCCGTCCGGCTCTACGACCTCTCCCACTTCTCCATGTTGTCTTCCTTTGGCCGCTTCTTCGGCTGCCATGTCCGCCATGTTATTGCCTCATGCCTCTTCTGTTCTCAGTTTTCCATGCACTTTGATTTTTCAAATTGCCACCATTTTGGAAATTGGAGTACACCCAGCAGGTCCCTGAAGGCTCCATGATGCTTCACAGTTGTCCCGCCTGCTGTGATGAAGTCCCTTGCAGCCCAGATGGGCCCAAAGTCGTGTGCTATGCCATGCGAGCACCTGTAGTCGGTGTAGATGTTTGCAGTCTTGCCTTCTCCCATCTGGCAGGCCTTCGTCAGCGCTATCAGTTCTGCTTACTGGGCTGACAGGCTAGGTGACAGACTTCTGGACCACAGGATTTCTTGATTGCTGGTCACTGCACTTCCTGTGTGGAAACTTCTTCATCATCTGCAAATCTGGAGCCATCCAAGTAGAGGATAAATTCTGTAAATTTTTGTTCTGAAAAGTCCATATTGTATCCCCCCTTGGGAGTGGGGGTAGAGTGACCGGGATGAGGACTGTAGGTCTGGAGACGGTGACATTGTGAGACAAAGGCGATAGAGGCGCCACAAAGATGCCTGGTGGTGGGGAAATTATTGTTGGTTGAGCTTGATTGAGGATTGCCAAGATGTTGTGCGGAGTGAGACTTTCCAGTGGCTGTGTAATGTATGTAGTACAGTTCATATAGCGTCTTGTGCTTGGGTGCGATGAAAACACAGGAGTCACAGGTTTGATATAGAAAAGTCCTGTATTACTTCATACAAGTTGGCAGAATAGTCACACAGTTTGCAGACACAGAAACAGGAGACACAGCAGGCCAGAGTAATCCAAGCTCAGCAATCACTCTCCAATACAGATTCAGGATCTTCTTCTCTGTTACCGTAAGTCCATGCAAACGTGGGTCTTTCAAAGAGCAGGGTTCAGAGTCCACAAGTGCTTCAGAGTTCCTCAGTAGGAATAGCTGGAGTACAAGGTCCAAGGCTTACAGGAGTCAAGTCACAGGTTCACTGCAGGCTAGATTCTGAAGCACTGATTGCTCAGCTGTGGCTGCTTAAGAAGCAAAGGAGAGAATCAGGGCGGGAACATGCAAGCTGGAAACTCCATTTTGACTGAGGGCAAGATAGCTGCAGCAAGACAAAAAGTAAAATGGCTGACGAACAAACTGAGTTTCAGGAATATATACATAGAACCTTACATTACTCCCCCTTAAGGACAACCTCCGGATGACCTCAGACCAGGCTTGTGTGGGTACCTCTGATGAAACTGACGGAGCAAGCGAGGAGCATTAACGTTATTGACCGGTTCCCATGAGTTGTCCTCCACTGGGTAGCCCTGCCATTTAATCAGATATTGTAACTGATTTCTATACAACCTGGAATCTAAAATCCTTTCCACCACAAATTCTTCCTGACCATCGACTAGCACTGGGTCAGGGCAAGGAGAGGAACGTCCAGGAAACGTATTGGGTGTCGCAGCCTTTAGTAGGGATACATGAAAGACAGGGTGGATTCTCATAGTTCTGGGCAGTTGAAGACGACAAGCAACGGCACTTATAATTTTACTGATTTTATAGGGTCCAATGTACTTATGTCCCAACTTAGACGATGGAATCCTTAACTTAAGATTTCTGGTTGACAGCCAGACCAAGTCTCCTACCTTGAAAGCTGGTGCAGGTTTACGAAATTTATCTGCTGCTTTCTTGTACCTTTCTTGAGCCGATTCCAGATTTTCCTTTAGAAGATCCATATTCTTCTGTAAAGACGTGATTCTTTCAGCCACTGCTGGTAAAGGCGTTTCTATGGGAAATCGTGGTAGAATGTTAGGATGATAACCTAGATTAGAGTAAAAAGGAGACTGTTTAGTGGAGGCACTCTGAGAGTTGTCATACGAGAACTCAGCTAATGGAAGTAGATCCACCCCAATCATCCTGTAGGTGGCAGATAAAGCAGCGGAGATACTGCTCCAGGGTTTGATTGGTTCGTTCGGTCTGTCCATTAGTCTGGGGATGAAAAGCAGAAGAAAGGTTTACTTTAATGTCCAATGCTGCACAGAAATTTTGCCAAAACCTAGAAGTGAATTGCACCCTCGATCCGAAATAACCTCATCCGGTACTCCATGTAAGCGAAACACATCTTTAATCACCAAATCTGATGTCTGTTTTGCAGTGGGTAAGCCGACACAAGGGATAAAATGAGCTGCCTTTGTTAGACGGTCAACCACCACTAGAATGGTGTTCTTCCCCTGAGAGGTTGGTAACTCCACAATGAAGTCCATAGAAATGGATCCCACGGGCGGGACGGGGTGGGAAGAGGCTGTAACAGACCAGTTGGTGAGGAGCGAGGTGTTTTGCATCTTGCACAGACCTCACATGAAGTGACATAATTCAAAACATCCTTCCTGCAAGTGGGCCACCAAAAGAAACGAGAAAGAAATTCCTGTGTCTTTAGAATTCCTCTATGCCCAGCTATCTTGGAATCGTGAATGAGTTGCAATACTCTTAATCTGACTGTTTCAGGAATATACAGACGTTGTCCCTGAATCCACACACCATTCTTAAAGACAAGACTTACGTCCCTTGGGGGTTGTGCCAAAAAGGAATCCGCATGGTATGCTTCCTTGATGTCCTTAAGTAGGTCTTGATTATGAATTACTCCTAGGAATCTAGAGTCAGGAAGAATAGTCTTAGGAGGAGTAATTGTACGTGTCTCTGCTGAGTAAATCCTAGAGAGTGCATCAGCCTTTCCATTGCGCGATCCTGGTCTATAAGAGATGATAAAATTAAATTGGTTTAAGAAAAGATTCCAGCGAGCCTGGCGAGGAGTCAAGCACTTAGCCGACCTGATAAACTCAAGGTTACGATGGTCTGTCAGGACGACTATTTGCTGTGCAGCTCCCTGAAGAAGGTGTCTCCATTCTTTGAAGGCGGCAATAATGGCCAACAACTCTCTATTGCCCACATCGTAGTTCCTCTCAGCCGAAGACAACTGCTGGGAAAAGAAGGCACAGGGATGCAAGACATTCTTCTCACCTGTTCTCTGAGAGAGTATAGCTCCAACGGCACAGTCTGAAGCATCCACCTCTATTATGAAGGCAAGCTCGGGGTTGGGATGTACTAGGATAGGTGCAGTGGTAAATTTATCTTTTAGACGGGAAAATGCTTCCTGGGCTTGGGGAGTCCAGGAAAACCTAGACTCTTTCCGGGTAAGTTGAGTGATAGGTGACACTACCTCAGAGAAATTTCTAATGAAACGTCTATAGAAATTGGCAAACCCGATGAAGCGCTGTACCTCCTTCACATTTCTAGGACTTGGCCAATCCTTGATGGCTTGGGTTTTGCTTCCATCCATACTAATTCCTTGTGTAGACAGTACATACCCCAGAAATTGAATTTCGGTCCTATGGAATTCACACTTTTCAAGTTTGATGTAAAGATGATTTTGTCTTAGACGTTCCAAGACCATTCTCACATGTCCATGATGTTCCTCTGTGGAGTTAGAAAAAATTAGAATATCATCCAAATAAATTACCACGAATGTATCTAGGAGATCCCTGAAGATGTCATTCACCAAGTGTTGGAAAGTGGCTGGGGCGGTACTCAGACCAAAAGGCATAACTAGATATTCAAAGTGTCCATAGCGTGACCTGAATGCAGTCTTCCATTCATCCCCAGGTCTAATACGGACTAAGTTATAGGCCCCACGAAGATCTAGTTTAGAAAAAATTTTGGCATGTCGCACTCTCTCCAATAACTCAGGGATTAAAGGCAATGGATAACGGTTTCTAATAGTAACCTTATTGAGTTCCCTATAGTCTACGCATGGTCTCAGAGATCCATCTTTCTTCTTTACAAAGAAGATGGGTGCACCTGCAGGAGATGAAGAGGGGCGTATGAAGCCCTTGGCTAGATTTTCATCTATGTAATCCTTTAAAGCCTTTAGCTCGGGCCCCGCCAGGGGGTAGATCTTACCAAAAGGTATCTCTGCTCCAGGCAATAATTCAATTGGACAATCATATGGACGGTGAGGAGGAAGCTGGTGAGCGTTCTTCTTGTCACATAAATCCACATAGTCCTGGTATACAGCTGGTAGTTCAGGGACTGACATGATTCCTTTAGGAACAGAGCAAGCTGAAACTTATGGACTCATCTGTTTCTCTGGAAAGTGTAATTCCTTGGTCTCCCAGTTAATGGTAGGATTCTGAGCCTGCAGCCATGGTAGCCTTAGAATAATGGGAAAGTGGGGAGAAGAGATAAGCATAAAGGACAGTTTCTCTTGATGATCTTTACCCATAAGAACCCTCAAAGGCTCTGTTTCCTGATCCACTGGTCCAGAGGTCAGCAAGGAGCCATCCACAGTTTCCATCTGTACTGGAGTAGCCTTCTTCACTGAACGTATTCCCTGTTTCAGAGCAAAGGAGACATCCATAAAATTTCCACTTGCCCCTGAGTCGATCATAGCAGAGCTAGACACCCAAGCTGAGTCAACCCAGAGTTTGATGGAAAGAAAGCAATGAGAATTGTTTTTCTTGCAACTCAGCTGGGACACCGCTGAGGAAACTTGAAAAATGGCAGCGTTTACACAGTCAACGTCCTCAGAGGTAACGGAGTTTAAGTCCGAGAAATCAAGATCTGTTGCTGCAGATCTCTCTGGAGCCTGAGGCTCGGACCTGACAGATCCCCTCTCGCAACACTCACAATGAATGAGTGCTGCAGTAGTCTTACGAGAACGGCTGGGGCAGTTTATAATGAAGTGCCCTGACTTACCACAATAGAAACATAGATTCTCCTTAAAACGATGTTCCTTGCGTGCATCACTAACCCGTCGTTGTAAAGAGTCTACCTGCATGGGTTCAGGTTCAGGTTCCCGTGTAATCCTACTCAAAGGTTCCTTAGCTGGAGAGGAAGGTAGGAAAAGGTTAGTACGATTGCTTTCGAACCATCTCTCTTGCCTGCGTTCAGTCAGACGAGTATCAATACGGATGCAGTAGTTAATAAAGTCACCTAACGCAGTGGGAGGGTCGGCACGAGCAAGTTCATCCTTAATCAGTGGAGATAACCCCTTTCGAAAAATAGATTTTTTGGCGGAACTGTCCCAGGTGGTATCAAGGGCCCATCTCCTGAAATCCAAGGCATATTCAGCTACCGAGTGCTTACCTTGGCGCAAAGCTAACATGGCTGCTTCAGCTGTTGCACCTCGATTGGGGTCATCAAACACCTGCCCCATGGCTGAAATAAAATCATCAAGGTGATTCAAACAATCATCCTCAGTCTCAATCAGAGGGTTTGCCCACATTAAAGCCTTGTTGGTAAGCAACATAATTATAGTAAGCACCTTAGATCGTTCAGTGGGAAATTGTGAAGCATGTGCAGAAAAAAAAAGATTGCATTGATTAATAAATCCCCTGAATTTCTCACGTTCACCGCCAAAACGAAAAGGGGGCAACTTGGGAATCCCAGCACTCGGGGCTACGGCAGGAGCCTGGACTCACCCCTCTAGAACCTCAATCCTGGCTCGCAAATCCTGGGTAGTCTGTCCAAACACTTGCAAATTGTGATTAGTGAGGTCCTGTAGGCTTTGAAAAACGGGTCTTTATATTCTGCAAATCTGCAAGGATATTATCAGTCACTCCGCAAAGTTCCTTTATGCGGGCCTCCATTTTCCAGATCTTTTAAGACAGGATTACTGGAAGAAGAGAGAGAAAAAAAAAACAATAGTGTTCACCTGTGGCAACACTGCAGAGAGAAAAAAAAATTAAGGGAACTGCTCACCTGGAATGGTTGTGAGAAGTCACAACCACTATCATCACAGAAAGTTTCAACCAGACATCTGATATCCAGAGTTACAGCAGACAAAAAAGAGAAAAGAAAGGAAAAAAAAAAAAAAAACAATAGTGTTTACCTATGGTAACACTGCAAAAAGAAAAAACTTAAGGGAATTGCTCACCTGGAATGGTTGTGAGAAGTCACAACCACTGTCATCACAGAAAGTACAACCGGACGTCTGATATCCACAGTACAGCAGACACAGCCTTCCAGACCCAGCAGACACTAACGTTTTGGCTTCAGAATCTTGTAATGTATGTAGTACAGTTCATATAGCGTCTTGTGCTTGGGTGCGATGAAAACACAGGAGTCACAGGTTTGATATAGAAAAGTCCTGTATTACTTCATACAAGTTGGCAGAATAGTCACACAGTTTGCAGACACAGAAACAGGAGACACAGCAGGCCAGAGTAATCCAAGCTCAGCAATCACTCTCCAATACAGATTCAGGATCTTCTTCTCTGTTACCGTAAGTCCATGCAAACGTGGGTCTTTCAAAGAGCAGGGTTCAGAGTCCACAAGTGCTTCAGAGTTCCTCAGTAGGAATAGCTGGAGTACAAGGTCCAAGGCTTACAGGAGTCAAGTCACAGGTTCACTGCAGGCTAGATTCTGAAGCACTGATTGCTCAGCTGTGGCTGCTTAAGAAGCAAAGGAGAGAATCAGGGCGGGAACATGCAAGCTGGAAACTCCATTTTGACTGAGGGCAAGATAGCTGCAGCAAGACAGAAAGTAAAATGGCTGACGAACAAACTGAGTTTCAGGAATATATACATAGAACCTTACAGGCTGTCCAAAAGTGATGTCAGCAGTCTTGTCCAGGAAGGTGTGTGCTGCAGATACTGCCATCAGGCAGGAGGGTGCTCCTCTTGCAACTGGATCCGAGCGGGCTGAGAGGCAGCCTAAAAGTCTCTGTTTTCCCCCGTGAATCCGTGTCAGGACTCCAGTAGCATGACCTTCTTTCTTCCATCAGGTAGACGGAAAGGCTTCTCGTAGTCAGGTAGGCCTGGTATTGGCGCTGAGACTGTGGAGTTCTTCCAATTTCCTGAATGAGTTGAAGGCTGCGTCCGATAGAAGGAGCGGGGTTGCATTGATGCAAGCGCACAGAGCTTGCATTAGGACTGAGGCATCAGGGATCCAGGTTCTGCAATACGACACTAGACCAAGGAAGCCCTGCAGCATTTTTGGAGTTGTTGAGTGAGCCATCTTCTCCACAGTGGTCTTCCAGTCATTTGACAGGTGTTTAGTCTTGTGGGCAATACAGTGTCCCAGGGATGTAACTTGCTTCTGACACCGCTGGACTTTGTTCTTCCAGACCTTGCGTTGCTGTTCCTCAAGGAACAGGGAATGGACTGTGCAGGTATCGATGTCAACCACGCAAAAGAGAAGGTCATCCACGTGTTGTAGAAGAGTGACTCCTGCATATTCTGCAATCCAGTTGACGAGGATGGAGGACATTGTCTTGGTGAAACTTGAAGGGCTTGTTCTGAGCACCTTGAGGCAACACTGTCCATATGCACTGCACTGGTGCGTGAAGGCAGGCAGGTCATCCAGGTGGAGGGGGACACTGAAGAAGGCACTGGCCAGGTTGATTACCGTGAATACCGTTGCGGTGACTGGACTTTTGAGAGCAGAGTGTGCGGGTTCAGCACTGTTGGGGTTTCAAATACCGTAGCCTCTTTCACAGCCTCCAGGCCTTGCACCATTCTGAACTCAGTAGGGTTTACAGTCTTTTTCTTCACTGTGGAAAGCTGGGATTGATTCCGATGGGCGAGGCAGCCCAGTTTGGCCTTGTCCTTCACTATGCGGCAGGGGACTCTCATCTCCCGGCACAGAGCTGGCGGGAAAACAAGCCGTCTACTAGGATCCACATCATGAGAGATGACGACCAGCTGGCTTTCTTGTTCTCCACCAAGGCAGTCACTGTGTTAGCACCTGCTCTGGTCACAGGGGGTCTTCTTATTGGGACGTCTCCTTCACCGGCTTCTTTTTTTTTTCTCAGCACGGGCCATCAGTTGTTTCTTTTTCTCCAGCTCGGTCTCAGGTCAGTATTTGTGCACAAGTTTGAAGAGCTGAGTGGCCTTTTGCCGGTCTAGGGCCTGGGTTAACTGGTTGATTGCAGGGGGCACCTCCTGGTGCTTGAAAAAGATGAACCTCTGGCGTTGGAGCCGGATGAGGTGTTGCCATTCCATGAAGCGAGTAGGGTCCTTCTTGAGTTGAATATCCTGGCCAATGTCAAAGTTCTTAGGCCGTCTTCTTAGGCGAGTTCACTTAGACCTTCAGTTGGTCAGAGACATCTTGACTCTGGGTGATGGAGTGGCTTTTCTGGTACTATGTCCTGTCCAGCACCTCCTGTGATAGGTCTGCAGTGTGGTTGTTTGAGGTTCCTGTTTCTTCTTGGGTCAGGGGTGAAGAAAGTGTCATGGTCCCATCTTCCTGGAACACTCTGGTCGCTTTCAGCTTCTGCAGTAGGTCCATTCCCAATAGGTTGAGGGTTCAGGCTTTGACACAACAAACTGGGACATGATAGAGTGTTCCGGCTGAGTCCACACGCTCAGGGGCTTCATAATCTGGAAATATCTGACTTGACCATTAATTCCCATACAGGACGCAGAAGATTCTGATAGATAGGTGAGGTTGCGGAGTTCCACAAGAAAAGATCTGACTACGCCATCCACTCGCAGGATATTGGTCCCACTGGTGGAGTTCCCTGTGGACTTGGCATGCTCCTGTCCTATGGACGGGGTTCTTCACTGCTTTCTGTGTTTCTTCTTCTTCTGGGCGAAGTCAGTGTTCTGCACCGGTTCCGGAAATGACCAAACTCGCCACAGTTGTAACACTGGACATCCCTTCTGTCCCAGCGGGACTCAATCCTTTTTGCTACTGCGAGCAGGGTATCCATTGCTATTGACGTGTACTCAGGCCTGGCTACTACCAGTGGTTTCCTGATTGGTTCTCTCAGTCCATGCACAAAAGCCTGTGCCAACATTCGTCTGTGTGTCTGATCATGGGTAATGAGGCCCAAATCTTGAAACACTTGCATCACTCTGCCATGGAACTCCTCTACAGACTCTGTCTGGTCTTGGCTCGTGACATGTAGGCTGAGAGCTTGTCCTGTCAGTCTGCTTTCGGCCCATTCTCTGAGCTGCTCAATTAGCTTTGGTCCTGTCTCCCAGGCATACGCATCTAATTCTGCTGGAAGCTTGAAATGTTCTCTCATAATTGGCCAGAATGCATCACCTGCTTTTATTTCCATTACGGCCCAGAGATCAATCCAGGCTGCTGCATACGTTCGCTGGATCTGCTGCATTTTTTGGCAAAATGGCATGGGGTGTATCCCTGGGTCTGGCAGCATACTGATCACCTGGCTCGGGACGAAGGGCTCATAGGATGGTGCCTCTACCTCTCCCTGCTCTCTTGGTGCTTGTGGGTTTTCTTCCCTAGTATTGGGCAGCATGTATGACGTTGTGTCTTCATCTTCATCAGATGAGAAGTGACATGGTGTGCTTGGTGCATACACTGGCTGAGGCTGCGGTGGATCAGTGTCATAGTTCCATGCTGGCAGCTCTGCTCGGCACTGAGGTTCCTCATTTGTGTCTGCAGCTACACCTCCCCCCCGTGAAGCCCAGACTGTGGGCTCTGCTAGCTGTTGTGTCTGGGGGCTGCCTGCAGCATTTTGTGTAGGGAGATTTGCACTTTCTTCTCCTGATATAATGACTGGCAATGTTTGTACTGTGCTTGGGAAAGACAGGGTGCCCTCTGCTAGAGGCACTGAATACAGGGACACCACATTGCTTTGATTGGGCGTTGACCCAGTTGATAACGAAAGAGAAAAAAAGAGGAAGAGAAGGGAGGTGTGAGTGAGGAGCGGTGGGATGTGCCTGAGAGGAGGAGGAAGGAGGAGAGCGAGCCCAAGCAGGAGCGTGTAGTGTGGGAGGAGAGAGGGAGGAAAGGGCAGGAGGAGAAAGATCAGAAGGGTGTGGTGTGGGAGGAGAGAGGGAAGGTGTGAGTGAAGAGGGGTTTGTCTGAGAGGAGAGATGGAGGGAGAGAAGAAAATGAAGGAGAGAGTGAAAGAGGGGGGAGAGAGAGAGATGGGCGAGGGAGAAGTAGAAGAAGAAGGAGAGGAAGAAGAAGAAAATGGATGTGTCAGAGATGTGAGGGAGGGGAAGGAAAGAATGATAGGGAAAGAAGGATAGAGAGGAATGGCAGCAAGGAAAGAGGAGAGAAGTCTGAAGAAAAAGGAGAAAGGGACTGAGAGAAGAAAGAGGAGAGGGTGTCCCCCCTGTGAAGCTTGAGAGGGGACCGTTGAAGCAAAAATGCCTTCTCCCTGTAGCGAGAGGCGGGGAGCGTTTTTTCCCTGTACAAGGCTCCTTATTCAATGAGAGCAGCCTACACCTGTCCCGTGTCTCCACATGGTAGACATGTGATGTGTGAGGCTCTAAATCCTGCTCTTGTAACATATCCGTGATCATTTTCTCACAGACGATTTAACACCTTTTCAATCTTATTCACATAAAAATCACTTCCTGGTCTGTTCAAATAACTTGCTGTACCTTCTACACGATGCAAGACCACCACTGCTCTTTTATAGCAGACGGCAATCTAAAAACAAACTTTCCTGTGCCTTTCAAAAAAAACCCATTTAATTAATTGAGCAGCGTAAAGTCTGCCCGTCCATTGGATTCTCACGTACTCCGACCTTCTATTCACATGCCTAGCCCTTCGATTCTCAAGTACTGTGTCTATTCCAAAAACCTATTCAACAAAGGTGATTAAAAATTCAAAAAATGGTTGGGGAATAAAAACTCTAAAATAAGTTGATTAGAAAAACCTCTCCAAAATTATTTAAAAATTTACTTAAAAGAAAAACTTTAAAAACAAGAGTTAGATTTAAAAAGGAAAAAAAGAAAGAAAACCCTACACAGTTTAGTAAAAACTCTAGGAAAAAGATTGACCAAAATCAAAACTCCAAAAACAAAAAGCTGATCAAAAAGGGGAGGGAAAAATGTATTAATAGTAAAACTCTAAAAAACAACAAGGTTGACAAGAAGAAAAAACCCTTGTTACTAAAACAGCTACCGTATATACCCATGTATAAGCTGAGATTTTCAGCCCATTTTTTAGGGCTGAAAGTCCCCCTCTCGGCTTATACGCGGGTCATATACGGGGGTCGGCGGGGGAGGGAGAGCGGGGGTGTCGGATCATACTCACCCCTCCGCCGGCGCGGTCTCTGCAGCCCCCTGCTTCTCCCACGATCTCCGGCTCCTTCCTGCAGCAGTCACATAGCACCGCTCATTAAAGTCATGAATATGCACATATTCATGACTTTAATGAGCGGTAGCACGTGACTGCTGCAGGACTGAAGCACTGCGGAGAGCGCCGGGAGAAGAGGAGAGGCTGCAGGGACGCGCGGCAGAGGGATGAGTATAGCTATATTTACCTGTCCCCCGGTCCACCGCTGCACACTGCTCCCTCGGTCTGACTCCTCTGGCTGGGAATGTTCAGGCAGAGGGTGCGGTGACGTCGTTAGTGCGCGCCCCGCCCCCTGCCAGATCATTCACTGCCAGAGGAGTCAGACCGAGGGAGCAGTGCAGCGGTGCAGAGAGGACAGGTAAATATTTAAGGTGCTGGGGTCCTGAGCGAGCAGTGACACCGGCACCTGTCCCCCATAGCGCGCCGCTGTCACCGCCTGCTCAGGACACCGGCACCTGGCCCCCAGCGACGAGAGGTGAGTATGTCATTTTTTTTTTGCAGCAGCAGCATATGAGGCCTATACTATGGGGCATAATTGTGCAGCATATGGGGCATAATCTGGAGCATATGGGGCATAATATGGAGCATATGGGGGCACAAGCTGTGGAACATATGGGGGCATAAGCTGTGGAACATATGGGGGCATAATCTGGAGCATATGGGGGCATAATCTGGAGCATATGGGGCATAAGCTGTTGAACATGTGGGGGCATAATCTGGAGCATATGGGGGCATAAACTGTGGAACATATGGGGGCATAATATGGAGCATATGGGGCATAATCTGTGGAACATATGGGGCATAATCTGGAGCATATGGGGGCATAATCTGTGGAACATATGGGGCATAATCTGGAGCATATGGGAGCATATGGGGCATAATCTGTGGAACATATGGGGGCATAATCTGGAGCATATGGGGGCATAATCTGTGGATCATACGGGGGCATAATCTGTGGAATATATGGGGGCATAATCTGGAGCATATGGGGGCATAATCTCTGAAGCATATTGGGCATAATCTGGAGCATATGGGGACATAATCTCTGAAGCATATTGGGCATAATCTGTGCAGCATATGGGGGCATAATCTGTGGAGCATATTGGGCATAATCTGTGCAGCATATGGGGCATAATCTGTGGAGCATCATATGGGGGCATAATCATTTTTCACCCTAGGCTTATACGCGAGTCAATAAGTTTTCCTAGTTTTTTGTGGCAAAATTAGGGGGGTCGGCTTATACATGAGTATATACAGTAATTAAAAAACAGAAAAGAGGTGGAAAAACTGATTGTAAAATGATAAAACAAAAAGAAAAATACTTTTCAAGACTTTTGTCTGGTAGCGTAGGCTTTATCCTCCCGCCCTCACGAATGTCATCTCGCTGCTGCTGGCACTTACCTCCTCCCTTATATCTCTGCTTGCTGTGTCTACAGACACTGAAATCACGTATCAAAAAAAAAAGTTATCCCTCAGAATAGAAAAAAAAATGAATACAGTTCAGTCTGAATGCCTGAGAATTTTCACGCTACAGCCTGTAGCCAAAAACTAGCTCAAAAAGATTAAAACCAGGAAACAGATGTGACAACGTGATTAGCAGGGGGGGGTTTTAGCCCGCTGCCTGCAGTGAGCAAGTTAGTGTCAGAGAGCTTTCTGACTGTAAATTTAAAACGACAGTAGCTGATACAGACAGGAACACGTACAAATGAAACAGACACCCGGGAGAATACGAATCCCTCTTTTTTAACCTGTGACACGTACAAGCTGCTCTGGTAACTGATAACTCACCAATTGCACTGAGCACACTGGTGCTCCAGGTCTATTACTTTGAAAACCGGTCGCCATGGCCGGTACGCCGGTCACAGTAATCTGTAATAGCCTTAATCAAAATTCTCACCATCCGCATCTGGTTTGACTGGGATAACCTCCCTCCGAAGCGTGGACGATTACTGTGAGAACTTATCCAATCAAAGCTCCTACCCTTCACACCTGGATTTGACTGGGATGACCTCCCTCCGATGTGTGAAGGATTACTGCGCGGACTTATCCAACAATTTGGTTTTCTGCTATACAGCTCCCAGAAATCAGCAAGCAAACACAGTCACCGTTCCAAATTTCTCCCGGTTCACAAAAAACATGAAACACAGCAGGAGCAAACACCTTATATCCCAGGGTTTTGGATAAGGGTGTGGACTTTTTACACTACCTGGGAATGCGGTGGTGACCACACCTGACCGGCAAGAGGTATAAGACCTGGACTGGACACAAGGGACTTTCAGGTAAGATGACAAGATTTTCTTACCTTACTTATGGAGCTGCGCAGTCTCCATCCCGTGAGCCAAAGCCATAGCCAACACCTCTGTCTCTCTGGTCAGCAGGTCCCCGTGCGTTTTGTCCACTGCCCCACATTGGGCGCCAGCTGTTATGGAAATTTAATTAGGATAAATCTATCCTGCAGTGTTTGCTGCTGCTGTTCCCAATCTTAGACTAAATGTCTTTCTTTGAGCGCTCAGACGAAATGAGGACTGTCCACACGGAAGTGTCAGTATAACAGTTCGTCAAGACCAACAGTTTATTATTCATTCAAGGTTTTATACTTTTACAAAAAGGGGCTGGTTAGTCAATTAACATACAATTAAAAGCTGCTAGATTATTGGCTGTTTTAGTGTAAGTATGATAATTATGATAAAAGGGCTGAAGTTGCAGATTTATTGTTCTTTGCCCCAGTTTTCCTACGTGACTAGTAAAGAAAACAATAGATATCTACCCAGACCTTCTGTCCTTGTTTCCCTTTTTCTGTGACCTTGTAAAAAGTCCCTATGAGCTATCTTCTGTAATAGCCTGACTTATGTAGGCCAGGGTCGTCTTAAGCTACTGATTATAGCTAGCATCAGCTTTCGCATAGATATGCTGAGCACAGGATTTTTAGCAAGTGAGATCTATCTGACTGTAAATGCATATATATGAATATACATTTAATACGTGGAATAGATATATATTTCCATGACACTTGTATATAAGGCAAAATAAAGAACTCCAGACCAAAATGTTCCTCCACCACTTGGGCTATGTTCAGACGCAGCGTTTTTGAAGCGTTTTTCTACTTTAACATTGCTTTCAACCAAAACAAATGCATTCACTGGGAAATGTCATTGTAACATTTACCAACCCAAGCTGGCCATGTGGTGTGTGACACATAAGCAGACATATCTTGTTTCATTTATGAAGGAGGGACTCTTAAAGTCACAGAGTCTATTTTTACAGGGGCATCAGGCAGCATTAATCTGCTTAAAGGGCCATTATTAAACAGTGGGTGTCTGAAACTGTTATAGCCTATGCAGTGAGTGGATGGACTGCCAAGAATTACGACGCACCCCAATACCCCTTTCACGAGATGTCCAGGATGGCTTCCATAAAAAATGTTGCATTGAATGCAAGGCCTGCCCTGCTACCAAGTCATATGCACCCCAATAAGCCTTTGAACCCAGGTAATGGATGGGCCCAGGAAAATCCACTTCACATTATTCATTTTGTACTTCCATTCTGTTTTCTTATGCACGGCCTGCCCTGCTACCAAGTCATATGCACCCCAATAACTCCAATCCCCCTTGGAAGAAACAGGGAGGAGGGACTCTTACCAAAAAATGTCCCATTAAAAAGGAGCGGGTCTCCTAGACTTGGAATGCCCATACACTCAGTGTATGGGCTGGCAAACATTTCCCCTGTGGACTACACCTCAACCTTTTTCAGAACAAGTCTTTTACGCACAGCCTAACCACCCACCCTTGTTAATAATGCGACACTGGCTGTAGCTGCAAGGAACACGTAAACCCTTTTGATCTAGTGGCGGTGGATGATCAGACGTGGAGGAAAGCTTGATTAGAAAATAGGTCCAATTTCTAGGAGCTGGTCTCCTAGACTTCGAATGCCCATACACTTAGTGTATGGGCTGGCAAACATTTTCCCCTGTGGGGAATACCTCAACCGTTTTCAGAACAAGTATTTATGCACAGCATAACTACCCACCTTTGTTAATAATGCAACACTGGCTGTAGCTGCACGGAACACGTAAACTCTTTTGATCTGGTGGCGGTAAATGATCAGACGTGGAGGAAGGCTTGATTAGAAAATAGGTCCAATTTTTAGGAGCTGGTCTCCTAGACTTTGAATGCCCATACACTCAGTGTATGGGCTGGCAAACATTTTCCCCTGTGGGGTACACCTCAACCTTTTTCAGAACAAGTCTTTTAAGCACAGCATAACCAC
The DNA here is from genome assembly GCA_033576555.1 of Oophaga sylvatica. Taxonomy (NCBI): domain Eukaryota; kingdom Metazoa; phylum Chordata; class Amphibia; order Anura; family Dendrobatidae; genus Oophaga; species Oophaga sylvatica. The sequence goes on from JARQOD010002255.1 coordinate 29,473, forward strand.
AGACCCTTGTTAATAATTCGACAGCAGTGGCTGAAACTGCACGCAACACGTAAACCCTTTTGATCTAGTGCCGGTGGATGATCAGACGTGGAGGAAGGCCTGATTAAAAAATAGGCCCAATTTCTAGGAGCGGGTCTCTAGACTTGGAATGCCCATACACTTAGTGTATGAGCTGGCAAACATTTCCTCTGTGAGCTACACCTCAACCTTTTTCAGAACAAGTCTTTTGAATAACCACCCACCCTTGTTAATAATGCGACACTGGTTGTAGCTGCACGGAACACATAAACCCTTTTGATCTAGTGGCGGTGGATGATGAGACTAGGAGGAAGGCCTGATTAAAAAAATAGGGCCAATTTAAAGGAGCGGGTCTCCTAGACTTGGAATGGCCATACACTGGCTGGCAAACATTTCCCCTGGGGGTAGATATCAACATAGTGTGTACATTTTTTTTTTAGGGGCATCGTAAACATCTTGCAAAACTGTAACATGGCTTCCTACACAGTTGCTGCTGGGAAAGTGCAGGTTTTTAGTAAAAATATGGCGGACGAATCGTTGGATGATGTGATCAGGAAAAGGGGCATGGTGATGACAGGAATGGGAAAGTACATGACTAATAACAGCAGTGGCTATGGGAGGTATGAGATCCAGGATACAGCCTACAATGATTCGTCGTTTAGCCACCATCAATTAACAGAATCGGTTTCATGCCCGTCAGAAGATCTGTGTAACAGAAGCGCGTATGAGACTCGGCCTAAGAAATGCCCATCCAAAATATGCTGCCAAATACGCAAGTGTCTGTATAAAGGGCAAAGTGCAACATGTTCGTGAGATGCTGTATTACGGAAAGCAGATCAGTGTCGGAGGAAAACCAAACAAACTGATGGATGCTCGTGAAAAACTAAGTTTAAAGACAAGTGCACCATCCGTAACTATAAACACACCAGTGGAACAAGCTTCTTCATCTTCACCCATACATATTACCAATAAGATCCAAATGTCCCAGTTGAAAATTATTTGTCATAGTGTAACGAGCACTGTTAAAGGAATGCCACTAAATGTACATAACCACAACTCTTGGAAACACCAGATTTCCTCTTTACAAGATATGGACGATGATGGTATTGATGATGACTTTGAAATTTACCACATCCACACCAAGAAGATGAAGATCACAGCTGCCAAAAATGTGCAAAAAAGGCAGTGAATGTCTGGAAAATCATTTTCCCTAGGGCTAAGTTACCCTCTTACTAAAGTGGTACCGAATGATGCATACACAGCTCTCATGTCTACTCAGCGTGAGATGCTTGAAAGATGATGTATTCTGATTTGTCCATGACCACTTTTTGAAAGCGAGCAGAAAACAGGATGATATAGCGGGAAGACGTGTGATTTTGGTCAGTAAGGAGGTGATGTCAGGTACAGATAGGTAGATCTGCGTGTCATCGGCGTAGTGATGATATTGTAAACCGTGCCATTACATCTGCTGTCCCAGGCCAAAGGTGTAGATGGAGAAAAGTAGGGATCCTAGAACAGAGCCTTGGGGAACACCGAAAGACAGGCGTCGAGGTGAGGAGGTGTCGTGGGAGAGGAAGACAATGAATGTCCCCCTAACAGTCTTGTTGTTTTTTAAAGACTCTGCCGATAACCCCAAAAAGGCCATTTGCACCACCGGCCATGCCTGCATCAGCAGGGGTAGCAAAACTACCAGCCTTAGCACCACCAGCATGATCAGGCACATGGCAGCAATGCACCCAACTTTGTTGGTTTAACACCATGCTCCATGAACAGTGTCTGCGGGTGATACCACCGCATTTTCCGCTGTTGTGTGTGCAAGCCAATCCCCTGTCCATGGTGCATGCAAATATGCCTCCTGCCCTGCATCTGTAGTTGCACACCAACTCAACTAGCACCATTAACAATCACGTCCATGTCCTTGTCCAAACGCAGCGTTCAGTTGTCCATACCCCAGTCCTTGGAACGCAAGCGGAAATATGCAGCCAACGCCACAGTACTAAATTCACACATTTCTCGTCTGTTTGCGATGGAAATGTTGCATTTTAGGCTCGTGGAAGACGTAAGTTTTCTGCAACCTGATGGTGGTGACCGTAACAAGGTACTTGGTCCCCACCCACCACTATTTCTCCGGTCTGCCGTAACGACATTGCACAAGCAAGCACGGGCCCTCAACAATGCTGTTACAGGGAAAGTGCCCCTAACCACGGACAAGTGGACAAGTGCTTGAGGCCAGGGACGGTACAACTCGCTGACGGCACACTGGGTTAGCGTAGAATAAGTCATGACCCAGTCGGACATTGGGAGACGATGTCTCAGATGTATGGAGGAGACAGTTTCTGGAAGGCTTTGTATGTTATAGTTAGGCTTTTGGACTGTAGCCTATGGGCAATAGGAAGGCAGTGAAGGGACTGGCAGAGAGGAGAGACTGGGGAATAACGGAGGGACAGTTGGATTACTCTGGCAGCCGAGTTTAGGATAGATTTAAGTGGTGCTAGAGTGCAGGCCAGACAGTATAAGGTTGCACTAGTCGAGGAGGGAGATCATGAGGGCGTGCACAAATATTTTTGAAGTTTCTTGGAATGTACAGATCTAGGAAATGTTTTTGAGTTGTAGTGGGCCGTCAGAGGCAAGGGCTTGGATATGTAGCTTGAAAGAGAGGGCACAGTCAAGGATCACCCCAAGGCCACGAACAAGTGGGACTGTTTTTCACGGTGTGATATCCCGGCATTACACAGGCACGTGTCCCACAACATTACCCGTGCCCTCCACAAAGCTGTTACTTGGAAACTCAACCTCAAAAACACCTGAGATCACACGACCTCTACCACATAAATTAGTTCTCTGGTGTAAAAACTAAACAGCAGCCACTGAAAAAAACTGGAAAAGGCAAAAGAACAAATAACAGTGGCTGAACTAAACTGAGAGGAGCACAAGCCCCGGAGGGGACCCGGCAGACCTCCACAGAAGTGCAGGACAAAATGCAAAAAGCAAGCACAAAAAACAAAAAGAAGAAAATGTCTTATCTGTTAGCAGAAGATGCAGGCACGAAACAGCAGGCTACAAAGTGAACAGGAATCAAAGATGAGACCAGAACAATTGATGACCGGCAACCCTGATGGGAGGGAACCTCCCTTATATAAGACCAGTCAGTAACACCTGATCGCCAATCTTCATAATCTTCATTGGATAGTTCAGTACTGTTTGTAACCACCAGAGGGAGCTTCTGCTCAGAATTCATTTCTAGCACATTCACAACAGTACCCCCCCTTGAGGAGGGGTCACCGAACCCTCATTTGAGCAACCAGGTCGGTCACGATGAGCTCTGTGATATGCACGGATGAGTCTCCTAGCATGGATGTCCGAAGCAAACACCCAAGAATTGTCCTCCTGACCATAACCTCTCCACTTAACCAAATACTGGAGTTTCCGTCTAGAAAAACGAGAATTCAATATTTTCTCAACCACATACTCCAGGTTGCCCTCAACCAAAACAGGGTCAGGAGGCACAGCCATAGGAACCACTGGCTCGACAAACCTCTTCAATAAGGACTTGTGGAACACGTTATGGATCTTAAATGTCCCTGGAAGAAGTAAACGAAAGGAAACAGGATTAATAATCTCCATGATCTTATAAGGTCCAATGAACCTAGGCTTAAACTTAGGAGATGCAACTCTCATAGGGATATTTCTTGAGGACAACCAGACCAAGTCCCCCACTTCAAACCGAGGACCATCAGTCCTATGCCGGTTGGCAAACCGCTGGGCCCTCTCCTGAGAGAGGGACAACCTCTCCACTACCTGGTCCCAAATCTGCTGCATACGCTCCACAACAGAGTCAACACCTGGACAGACAGAAGCCTCCGTCTGTCCTGAAGAAAATCGAGGGTGAAACCCAAAATTGCAGAAAAATGGAGACATCAAAGTGGCAGAGCTAGCCCTATTATTAAGAGCAAACTCAGCCAAAGGCAAAAAGAGACCCAGTCATCCTGATCAGCAGACACAAAGCATCTCAGATAAGTCTCCAATGTCTGGTTTGTTCTCTCAGTTTGTCCATTGGTCTGAGGATGAAAAGCCGAGGAGAAAGACAATTGAACACCAAGTTTAGAACAAAAAGTCCTCCAAAATCTGGAAACAAACTGGACTCCTCTGTCAGACACAATGTTCTCAGGAATGCCGTGTAACCGAACCACGTGCTGAAGGAACAAAGGCACCAATTCAGAGGAGGAAGGCAACTTAGGTAATGGCACAAGATGTATCATTTTGGAAAACCTATCACAAATCACCCAGATAACGGTCATTCTCTGAGAAACAGGGAGGTCGGAAATATAATCCATAGAGATATGGGTCCATGGTCTCTTGGGCACAGGCAATGGCATCAACAAACCACTAGAGCGAGAGCAAGGCTTGGAGCGAGAGCAAGTCCCGCAGGACTGCACAAATTCCCTGACGTCACGAGACAAAGGCCACCAAAAGGACCGACTAACCGAGTCTCTGGTACCAAAAATTCCGGGATGACCGGCCAACGCGGAACAATGAATCTCAGACATCACACTCTATTTCCATCGGTCTGGGACAAACAATTTCCCAATAGGGCAGCGCTCGGGTTTATCCTCCTGACACCCTTCCAGAGCCAGTCTCAAATTGGGTGAGATGGCGGAAAGAACTACACCCTCTTTCAAAATAACAGAAGGATCAGATAACTCAGGAGAGTCCGCAAGGAAACTCCTCGAGAGGGCATCCGCCTTAACATTCTTAGTGCCAGGAAGAAAGGAAACCACAAAATTAAAACGTGTGAAAAACAAGGCCCACCTGGCCTGTCTAGGATTAAGTCGCTTGGCTGATTCCAGATAAACCAGATTCTTATGGTCCGTGAGGACCACCACCTGATGTTTGGCTCCCTCCAGCCAATGTCTCCACTCTTCAAAAGCCCACTTCATGGCCAATAACTCCCGATTACCCACGTCATAATTACGTTCAGTTGGAGAAAATTTTCGAGAGAAAAAGGCACAAGGGTTACTTTTAGAGGTCTCTGGATCTCTTTGGGACAAAACGGCACCTGCCCCAATTTCAGAGGCATCAACCTCCACCTGAAATGGCAGAGAAACATCAGGCTGCCGTAGAACAGGAGCAGAAGTGAATCTCTGCTTAAGTTCCTGAAACGCAGAGACTGCCTCAGGAGGCCAATTCACCACATCAGAACCCTTTTTGGTCAAATCAGTCAATGGTTTAACAATAACAGAGAAATTACCAATAAATTTACGATAAAAATTGGCAAAACCCAAGAATCTTTGAAGAGCCTTTAATGAAGTAGGTTGGACCCAATCACAGATGGCCTGAACCTTGACCGGGTCCATTTCAATAACAGATGGGGACAAAATGAATCCCAGAAATGAGATCCTCTGTACGCCAAAAAGACACTTTGATCCTTCACATACAGAGCATTCTCTCTCAAAATCTGGAACACAGTCCGAACATGTTTCACATGAGAGTCCCAGTCATTGGAAAAAATAAAGATATCATCCAAATAAACAATCAGAAATTTATCCACAAAATCCCTGAAAATGTCATTCATGAAGGACTGGAAGACAGAAGGAGCATTAGTGAGCCCAAAGGGCATCACTAGGTACTCAAAATGCCCCTCTGGGGTATTAAATGCCATCTTCCATTCATCCCCGTGCTTAATGCGAATAAGGTTATATGCCCCCTGAGGTCAAGCTTGGTAAACCAAGTAGCACTTTTCACCCTGGAAAACAGGTCAGAAATCAAGGGTAACGGATATTGATATTTCACAGTGATATTGTTCAAGAGACGATAATCAATACATGGCCTTAATGAACCATCCTTTTTGGCCACAAAGATAAAACCGGCACCCAAGGGTGAAGAGGATGGTCTGATATGACCCTTCTCCAATGACTCCTTGATATAAGACCGCATAGCGTCATGTTCAGGTACAGACAAGTTAAAAAGGCGACCTTTAGGGAATTTACTACCAGGCACTAATTCAATAGCGCAGTCATAGCTCCTATGGGGAGGCAAGGATGCAGATTTACTTTCGCTAAACACATCAGAAAAATCAGTCAAAAAGTCAGGAACATCCTGAGCCTGGGGGGAGGCAGAAAAAACAGGAGTGTTGGTATTAACACATTGGCAGCCCCAACTGGTTACAGACACAGATTTCCAATCCAAAACAGGATTATGAGACTGTAACCAAGGGAAACCCAGTACGATAATGTCATGCAGATTATACAGCACCAAAAATTTGCAACTCTCCTGATGATTAGGTTCAACCCTCATTATCACCTGAGTAGAGAACTGAGGTTTATTCTCAGCCAAAGGGGTAGAATTGATCCCCAGTAGGGGAATAGGCTTCCGTAGGGGTATCAAGGGAAACCCACAACGTTTAGCAAAATCAAAATCCATCAGGTTAATAGCTGCTCCCGAATCAACGAAAGCCTGAGCAGAAAATGTGGACAGGGAGCAAATCAGGGTAAGTTAACAAAAATTTAGTCTGAACACTACCCAAGACAACTGAGCGTGCAAAACGTCTTCCCCGCTTAGGGCAGACTGAAATAGCATGAGAGGCATCACCACAGTAGAAACATAACCCGTTGCGTTTTCGAAACTCATGACGCTGTGACCCAGAAGCCACTCTATCACACTGCATGGGTTCAGAAGCTGGTTCACAAGGCAACACTATTCCACGCATACCTCTACGCTCACACAAACGTCTGTCAATTTGAATCGCTAATGACATAGAATCATTGAGACCAGAGGGGACAGGGAATCCCACCATAACATCCTTTACATTCTCTGACAGACCCTTCCGAAAAAGGGCTGCCAAAGCATCGTCATTCCATTTGGTCAGGACTGCCCACCTTCGGAATCTCTGACAGTATAACTCAGCGTCCTCAAGCCCCTGATTTAATGCCAACAAGGCTTTTTCAGCTTGATCAGTGACATTAGGCTCATCGTACAATAACCCCAGAGCCTGAAAAAATGCATCAACATTACTCAAAACAGGATCCCCAGGTGTCAGGGAAAAAGCCCAATCCTGAGGATCGCCGCGCAGGAGAGAGATGACAATTTGAACCTGCTGTGCTGCGTTCCCTGAGGACTTAGGTTTTAAGTCAAAAAACAACTTCCAGTTATTTTTGAAATTCAGAAATTTAGCTTGATCCCCTAAAAACAAATCTGGCATGGGAATCCTAGGTTCCACAACAGGCAACCCTGCAAGATAGGTAGCAATACTCCAAACTTCAGTGGCAAGCTGATCCACACGGCCAGACAACTGTGCAAACTCCATTGAGAGAAAAAAAAAATCCTCCTCAGCACCCAGAGATACAGAGGGAAAAAAAAAAATCTCTGACAACTCTGACAATCTTCTTTCTTTAACACTATTTTTCCCTTCTGTGAGTACCATACAAATATCAGTTTTTGGGCCGGTGATACTGTTATGATTTGGTAGCTGAGGAGAGCAAGTGTAAGGTTCTGTGTACATGTTCCTGAAACTCAGTTTGTTCGTCAGCCATTTTACTTTCTGTCTTGCTGCAGCTATCTTGCCCTCAGTCAAAATGGAGTTTCCAGCTTGCATGTTCCCACCCTGATTCTCTCCTTTTGCTTCTTAAGCAGCCACAGCTGAGCAATCAGTGCTTCAGAATCTAGCCTGCAGTGAACCTGTGACCTGACTCCTAAAGCCTTGGACCTTGTACTCCAGCTATTCCTACTGAGGAACTCTGAAGCACTTGTGGACTCTGAACCCTGCTCTTTGAAAGACCCACGTTTGCATGGACTTACGGTAACAGAGAAGAAGATCCTGAACCTGTTGTGGAGAGTGATTGCTGAGCTTAGATTACTCTGGCCTGCTGTGTCTCCTGCTTCTGTGTCTGCAAACTGTGTGACTATTTTTGCCAACTTGTATGAAGTAATACAAGACTTTCTATATCAAACCTGTGTCTCATGTATTTTCATCGCACCCAAGCACAAGACGCTATATGAACTGTACTACATACATTACAAGATTCTGAAGCCAAACGTTAGTGTCTGTTGGGTCTGGAAAGGCTGTGTCTGCTGTAACTGTGGATATCGGATGTCCGGTTGTACTTTCTGTGATGACAGTGGTTGTGACTTCTCACAACCATTCCAGGTGAGCAATTCCCTTAAGTGTTTTTTTTTCTGCAGTGTTACCACAGGTAAACACTATTGTTTTTTTTTCTTTTCTCTTTTTTTTGTCTGCTGTAACTGTGGATATCAGATGTCCGGGTGAACTTTCTGTGATGATAGTGGTTGTGACTTCTCACAACCATTCCAGGTGAGCAGTTCCCTTAATTTTTTTTTCTCTCTGCAGTGTTACCACAGGTAAACACTATTGTTTTTTTTGTTTTTTTCTCCTCTCCTCTTCTTCCAGTACTCCTGTCTTAAAAGATCTGGAAAATGGAGGCCCGCATAAAGGAACTTTGCGGAGTGACTGATAATATCCTTGCAGATTTGCAGAATATAAAGACCGTTTTTCAAGCCTACAGGACCTCACTAATCACAATTTGCAAGTGTTTGGACAGACTGCCCAGGATTTGCGAGCCAGGATTGAGGTTCTAGAGGAGCGAGTCCAGACTCCTGCCGTAGCCCCGAGTTCTGGGATTCCCAAGTTGCCCCCTTTTCGTTTTGGCGGTGAACGTGAGAAATTCAGGGGATTTATTAATCAATGCAATCTTTTTTTTTCTGCACATGCTTCACAATTTCCCACTGAACGATCTAAGGTGCTTACTATAATTATGTTGCTTACCAACAAGGCTTTGATGTGGGCAAACCCTCTGATTGAGACTGAGGATGATTGTTTGAATCACCTTGATGCTTTTATTTCAGCCATGGGGCAGGTGTTTGATGACCCCAATCGAGGTGCAACAGCTGAAGCAGCCATGTTAGCTTTGCGCCAAGGTAAGCACTTGGTAGCTGAATATGCCTTGGATTTCAGGAGATGGGCCCTTGATACCACCTGGGACAGTTCCGCCAAAAAATCTATTTTTCGAAAGGGGTTATCTCCACTGATTAAGGATGAACTTGCTCGTGCCGACCCTCCCACTGCGTTAGGTGACTTTATTAACTACTGCATCCGTATTGATACTCGTCTGACTGAACGCAGGCAAGAGAGATGGTTCGAAAGCAATCGCACTAACCTTTTCCTACCTTCCTCTCCAGCTAAGGAACCTTTGAGTAGGATTACACGGGAACCTGAACCTGAACCCATGCAGGTAGACTCTTTACAACGACGGGTTAGTGATGCACGCAAGGAACATCGTTTTAAGGAGAATCTATGTTTCTATTGTGGTAAGTCAGGGCACTTCATTATAAACTGCCCCAGCCGTTCTCGTAAGACTACTGCAGCACTCATTCATTGTGAGTGTTGCGAGAGGGGATCTGTCAGGTCCGAGCCTCAGGCTCCAGAGAGATCTGCAGCAACAGATCTTGATTTCTCAGACTTAAACTCCATTACCTCTGAGGACGTTGACTGTGTAAACGCTGCCATTTTTCAAGTTTCCTCAGCGGTGTCCCAGCTGAGTTGCAAGAAAAACAATTCTCATTGCTTTCTTTCCATCAAACTCTGGGTTGACTCAGCTTGGGTGTCTAGCTCTGCTATGATCGACTCAGGGGCAAGTGGAAATTTTATGGATGTCTCCTTTGCTCTGAAACAGGGGATACGTTCAGTGAAGAAGGCTACTCCAGTACAGATGGAAACTGTGGATGGCTCCCTGCTGACCTCTGGACCAGTGGATCAGGAAACAGAGCCTTTGAGGGTTCTTATGGGTAAAGATCATCAAGAGAAACTGTCCTTTATGCTTATCTCTTCTCCCCACTTTCCCATTATTCTAGGGCTACCATGGCTGCAGGCTCAGAATCCTACCATTAACTGGGAGACCAAGGAATTACACTTTCCAGAGAAACAGATGAGTCCAAAAGTTTCAGCTTGCTCTGTTCCTAAAGGAACCATGTCAGTCCCTGAACTACCAGCTGTATACCAGGACTATGTGGATTTATGTGACAAGAAGAACGCTGACCAGCTTCCTCCTCACCGTCCATATGATTGTCCAATTGAATTATTGCCTGGAGCAGAGATACCTTTTGGTAAGATCTACCCCTGGCGGGCCCGAGCTAAAGGCTTTAAAGGATTACATAGACGAAAATCTAGCCAAGGGCTTCATACGCCCCTCTTCATCTCCTGCAGGTGCACCCATCTTCTTTGTAAAGAAGAAAGATGGATCTCTGAGACCATGCGTAGACTATAGGGAACTCAATAAGGTTACTATTAGAAACCGTTATCCATTGCCTTTAATCCCTGAGTTATTGGAGAGAGTGCGACATGCCAAAATTTTTTCTAAACTAGATCTTCGTGGGGCCTATAACTTAGTCCGTATTAGACCTGGGGATGAATGGAAGACTGCATTCAGGTCACGCTATGGACACTTTGAATATCTAGTTATGCCTTTTGGTCTGAGTACCGCCCCAGCCACTTTCCAACACTTGGTGAATGACATCTTCAGGGATCTCCTAGATACATTCGTGGTAATTTATTTGGATGATATTCTAATTTTTTCTAACTCCACAGAGGAACATCATGGACATGTGAGAATGGTCTTGGAACGTCTAAGACAAAATCATCTTTACATCAAACTTGAAAAGTGTGAATTCCATAGGACCGAAATTCAATTTCTGGGGTATGTACTGTCTACACAAGGAATTAGTATGGATGGAAGCAAAACCCAAGCCATCAAGGATTGGCCAAGTCCTAGAAATGTGAAGGAGGTACAGCGCTTCATCGGGTTTGCCAACTTCTATAGACGTTTCATTAGAAATTTCTCTGAGGTAGTGTCACCTATCACCCAACTTACCCGGAAAGAGTCTAGGTTCTCCTGGACTCCCCAAGCCCAGGAAGCATTTTCCCGTCTAAAAGATAAATTTACCACTGCACCTATCCTAGTACATCCCAACCCAGAGCTTGCCTTCATAATAGAGGTGGATGCTTCAGACTGTGCCGTTGGAGCTATACTCTCTCAGAGAACAGGTGAGAAGAATGTCTTGCATCCCTGTGCCTTCTTTTCCCAGCAGTTGTCTTCGGCTGAGAGGAACTACGATGTGGGCAATAGAGAGTTGTTGGCCATTATTGCCGCCTTCAAAGAATGGAGACACCTTCAGGGAGCTGCACAGCAAATAGTCGTCCTGACAGACCATCGTAACCTTGAGTTTATCAGGTCGGCTAAGTGCCTGACTCCTCGCCAGGATCGCTGGAATCTTTTCTTAAACCAATTTAATTTTATCATTTCTTATAGACCAGGATCGCGCAATGGAAAGGCTGATGCACTCTCTAGGATTTACTCAGCAGAGACACGTCCAATTACTCCTCCTAAGACTATTCTTCCTGACTCTAGATTCCTAGGAGTAATTCATAATCAAGACCTACTTAAGGACATCAAGGAAGCATACCATGCGGATTCCTTTTTGGCACAACCCCCAAGGGACGTAAGTCTTGTCTTTAAGAATGGTGTGTGGATTCAGGGACAACGCCTGTATATTCCTGAAACAGTCAGATTGAGAGTATTGCAACTCATTCACGATTCCAAGATAGCTGGGCATAGAGGAATTCTAAAGACACAGGAATTTCTTTCTCGTTTCTTTTGGTGGCCCACTTGCAGGAAGGATGTTTTAAACTATGTCACTTCATGTGAAGTCTGTGCAAGATGCAAAACACCTCGCTCCTCACCAACTGGTCTGTTACAGCCTCTTCCCACCCCGTCCCGCCCGTGGGGATCCATTTCTATGGACTTCATTGTGGAGTTACCAACCTCTCAAGGGAAGAACACCATTCTAGTGGTGGTTGACCGTCTAACAAAGGCAGCTCATTTTATCCCTTGTGTCGGCTTACCCACTGCAAAACAGACATCAGATTTGATGATTAAAGATGTGTTTCGCTTACATGGAGTACCGGATGAGGTTATTTCGGATCGAGGGGTGCAATTCACTTCTAGGTTTTGGCAAAATTTCTGTGCAGCATTGGACATTAAAGTAAACCTTTCTTCTGCTTTTCATCCCCAGACTAATGGACAGACCGAACGAACCAATCAAACCCTGGAGCAGTATCTCCGCTGCTTTATCTGCCACCTACAGGATGATTGGGTGGATCTACTTCCATTAGCTGAGTTCTCGTATAACAACTCTCAGAGTGCCTCCACTAAGCAGTCTCCTTTTTACTCTAATCTAGGTTATCATCCTAACATTCTACCACGATTTCCCATAGAAACGCCTTTACCAGCAATGGCTGAAAGAATCACGTCTTTACAGAAGAATATGGATCTTCTAAAGGAGAATCTGGAATCGGCTCAGGAAAGGTACAAGAAAGCAGCAGATAAATTTTGTAAACCTGCACCAGCTTTCAAGGTAGGAGACTTGGTCTGGCTGTCAACCAGAAATCTTAAGTTAAGGATTCCATTGTCTAAGTTGGAACATAAGTACATTGGACCCTATAAAATCAGTAAAATTATAAGTGCCGTTGCTTGTCGTCTTCAACTGCCCAGAACTATGAGAATCCACCCTGTCTTTCATGTATCCCTACTAAAGGCTGCGACACCCAATACGTTTCCTGGACGTTCTTCTCCTTGCCCTGACCCAGTGCTAGTCGATGGTCAGGAAGAATTTGTGGTGGAAAGGATTTTAGATTCCAGGTTGTATAGAAATCAGTTACAATATCTGATTAAATGGCAGGGCTACCCAGTGGAGGACAACTCATTCGAACCAGTCAATAACGTTAATGCTCCTCGCTTGCTCCGTCAGTTTCATCAGAGGTACCCACACAAGCCTGGTCTGAGGTCATCCGGAGGTTGTCCCTAAGGGGGGAGTAATGTAAGGTTCTGTGTACATGTTCCTGAAACTCAGTTTGTTCGTCAGCCATTTTACTTTCTGTCTTGCTGCAGCTATCTTGCCCTCAGTCAAAATGGAGTTTCCAGCTTGCATGTTCCCGCCCTGATTCTCTCCTTTTGCTTCTTAAGCAGCCACAGCTGAGCAATCAGTGCTTCAGAATCTAGCCTGCAGTGAACCTGTGACCTGACTCCTAAAGCCTTGGACCTTGTACTCCAGCTATTCCTACTGAGGAACTCTGAAGCACTTGTGGACTCTGAACCCTGCTCTTTGAAAGACCCACGTTTGCATGGACTTACGGTAACAGAGAAGAAGATCCTGAACCTGTTGTGGAGAGTGATTGCTGAGCTTAGATTACTCTGGCCTGCTGTGTCTCCTGCTTCTGTGTCTGCAAACTGTGTGACTATTTTTGCCAACTTGTATGAAGTAATACAAGACTTTCTATATCAAACCTGTGTCTCATGTATTTTCATCGCACCCAAGCACAAGACGCTATATGAACTGTACTACATACATTACAGCAAGCAAAAAAGGAAATACACCAGAGAGGTTGGAATCTATGGGATTGCAGTACCCTGACTAACCACCAAAACTAAAGGCAGCCGTGGAGCGTACCTACGTTGGTCCTAGACGCCTCGTCACAGCCTGAGAAGCTAACTACACCTAAAGACAGAAAGAGGAAAACTATCTGCCCCGGAGCAGATCCCCAAAGAACATAGAAAGCCCCCAAACATGTAATGGCGGTTAGACAAGAGGAAATACAGACACAGATAGAAAATAGTATGAGCAAACGTTGGGGCCCAATCTTCCTAGAAAGAAAAGGATAGGAAGGACACTTACTGCAACCCCAAAAAACCCTGAAAAGTACCAACTCTACTAATTACAAAAACACCTGAGATCACACGACCTCTACCACCTAAATTAGTTCTCTGGTGTAACAAAAACTAAACAGCACTGAAAAAACTGGAAAAGGCAAAAGAACAAACAACAGTGGCTGAACTAAACTGAGAGGAGCACAAGCCCCCGGAGGGACCCGGCAGACCCCCACAGAAGTGCAGGACAAAACGCAAAAAGCAAGCACAAAAAACAAAAAGAAGAAAATGTCTTATCTGTTAGCAGAAAATGCAGGCACGAAACAGCAGGCTACAAAGTGAACAGGAATCAAAGATGAGATCAGAACAATTGATCACCGGCAACCCTGATGGGAGGGAACCTCCCTTATATAAGACCAGTCAGTAACACCTGATCGCCAATCTTCATAATCTTCATTGGATAGTTCAGTACTGTTTGTAACCACCAGAATTAATTTCTAGCACATTCACAACAGGTAAGCTTCGACCACTCCGACCTTGGTATGGTGTACATCCTACCAACCCCTAGTATTGCGGGCCCTATGTAAATCTAGGTTGCCCCCACAGTCTACATCTCCTGCACCTCCTCCTCCTTCTCCTCCTCTTCAGCCTCCATCTCCAAAAGTAGCACATCAGTCAAATGCTGAAAGCACTGCAGCACTGCCTCATCAAAGAGGCAAAAAGCTATGCTGAAGCTAATATGCTTAGGTGACCAAACACACAATGATGAAGAGTTGTGGACAGCTCTGAAAGAGCAGGCAGATCTGTGACTGTCACCGCTGACCCCACAACTAGGCATGGTTGTGTGTGACAATGGCTGAAACCTGGAGGCTGCTCTGTGGTGAGGCGAGCTCAGACACGTGCCATGCCTGGCAAATGCGCTTAACCTCATTGGTCAACATTTTCTGAAAAGCAACACGGAGCTGCCAGATCTGCTAGAAAAAGTACAATGCTCTGCGTACCCATTTCAGAAAGTCAGCTACAGCTTCATCCGCTCTTGCCGTGCTTCAGCAGTGCTTGCAGCTTCTGGCTCAGAGACTGGTGTGTGATGTCCCCAGGCGTTGGAACTCTACACTGCAGATGTTGAAAAGGATTTGTGAGCAGAAGAGGGCATTTGGTGACTAGTCTACCAGCATCAACAAGTTTGTCGGTATTCAGTTTTGACTAGACACATAAGATCTCAAGAGTGGACATGGATGTCAGACATATGTACCATCCTCCAAAAGTTTGGGGAATCCAACAAGATGATGAGCGTAAATGACGCCATCATTAATGTCTCCATCCTGCTTCTCTGTGTTCTAATCTTAATACTTATAGTGAGTTATATAGCGCAAACATATTTACAGTTTAACCTTTTGAAAAACAACAGTTCTAAGTAAAAACGATAACAACAATAAAATAATTAAACCAAAATAAAATGACCCTGTTCGTCACAGCTTACAATCTACACTAAGTAACAACGATAACAATAATACAATAATTATACAGAAATAAAACAACCCTGCTCGTGACAGCTTACAATCTACACTAAGTAACAACAATAACAATAATTAAACCCACCCAAGAAAAATCCTGCTTGTGACAACTTAAAATCTACAATGAGTTGGGGAAGATAAAAACTACAGGGGTGTATTTACAATTATATTACAGAGGTTAGTTGAAAGTCGAGGAGGCCTGAGGACAAGTAGGAGGAGGAGAGCATGCTCAGGCGTCCTCTTGGTGAGGACACGGAAATATTGACTGTTAGCAGTCTTGCACGCATGGCTAAGTTTGTTCCGCTGCCTTTCCCGTCACCCTCACGTTTTCAAAAATTTTGTGTGACGGGCAATACTAATTGGTAACACTTCTAGACCCACGCTACCAGGAGAACTTTCTATCTCTTATTCCAGAGGCAGACAGGTGTACTAGAATGTTGGCGGACCAGAGGGCCCTTTGTTGTGAATGTGTTAGAAATTAATTCTGAGCAGAAGCTCCCTCTGGCGGTTACAAACAGTACTGAACCATTCAATGAGGATTGGCAATCAGGAGTTAAAGACTGGTCTTATATAAGGGAGGTTCCCTCCCATCATGGTTGCCGGTGATCAATTGTTCTTGTCTCAACTGTGGTTCCTGGTTCACTTGGAAGCTTGCTGAGTCTTGCCTCTTCTCCTCTCAGATAAGATATTTTCTGTTTTTATTTTTGTGCTTGCTTTTTGCATTGTTCCCTGCACTTCTGTGGAGGTTAGCCAGGTCCCCTCCGGGGGCTTGTGCTCCTCTCAGTTTATCTGAGCCACTGTTATTTGTTCATTTGCCTTTTCCAGTTTTTTCAGTGGCTGCGGCTTAGTTTTGTTACACCAGAGAACTAATTTAGGTGGTAGAGGTCGTGTGATCTCAGGTGTTTTTGCAATTAGTAGAGTTGGTATTTTTTTAGGGTTTTTTGGATTGCAGTAAGTGTCCTTCCTATCCTTTTTCTTTCTAGGCAGATTGGGCCCCAACGTTTGCTCTTACTATTTTCTGTCTGTGTCTGTATTTCCTCTTGTCTAACCGCCATTACATGTTTGGGGGCTTCCTATGTTCTTTGGGGATCTGCTCCGGGGCAAATAGCTTTCCTCTTTCTATCTTTAGGTGTAGTTAACCTCTCGGGCTGTGACGAGGCATCTAGGACCAACGTAGGAACGCTCCACGGCTGCCTTTAGTTGTGGTGGTTGGTCAGGGTACTGCAATCCAGTAGATTCCAACCTCTCTGGTGTATTGCCGTTTTTGCCTGCTCTCCTCAGCTACCAAATCATAACAGCCCTTCTTGCAGAATTAAAAAAAAATTCCCATATGAAAACGTTGGCAGCAGAGGTCAGTTTGTTGGCCAAGCAAGGAGTACAGGTGAGAGAGACACAACTCCGATTCAGCAGAGGCAATGGAACGCTGGCAAAGTTCGGGGAGAGTTTTCTCAGACCATTCCATCGCCCTGGCCCTGAGGCATGGTGGACTCTCACAAGGAGTGAAAAGTTTGTGAAAATGCTGAGGGAGTAAATTGCTGATCGTACCAATGTTGGTTGGTTATTCAACGTGGCATGACCTGGCTCTCTGTACTGCGCACGTGCGCTGTACTCGCAGTCAAGGAGATCACGGCGCCTCGCTCTCTGGCGGTCACTGGTCACACGGCGCCTCGCTAAATGGCTGTACTGCTTTTAGTGGCGGGAGCCAACGGGAACAGTCTTTTGCAGGGCTACTGCTCTAAGGACGGAGCATGCTGCTCAGCCTCCTATGTGCTGCTTGTCCACGCCACAAATCTTTGATGTCTTGCCTGCTTTCTCTTAAGCTGACACCATGCCTCTTTCGGTGTAATGGGGCCTGTTCGTTACCCTATTCCTTCTGCCCAGAAACAGGGGACGCAGCCTTGACAGTTCCGGATACAGCACAAGTACCCGGAGCCTGGTCATCCTGACTCCGTACATATCTGGCAAATCAGTTCTTTAATGCAAACAGCATAGAAGGCATGTGTGGAGCCCAGCTGTGCTTGGATTCCTAATCTCCAGAAGGGTGCACTGAAGGTAACCACCACTAGAGGTCCTGTATATACATTCACACACCTTCACCCATCCCTAGAGCCACCGGAGGGAGCTGTTTAGCCATATATAAGGAGGGTGAAGACACTGAAGCAGACAGTCTACGCCTAGAGAGCGAAGTGAGTCTTGAGTAGTTTTTCAGTCACCTCAGAGGGTGAAGTGAAGAGCAGACATTCTAGGCTGAGAGAGTGTTGTGAGCGCAGAGAACGCAGAGAAAGTGTGCAAGCTGGCACACGGAGCAGAGCTCAAAGAGGAGTTCAGCTGTTTATGAAGGAATCTGAAGTCTGCAGCTTGAAGCTTAGTTCAAACGAGTGGAGGCTAGTAAAAGTGGAACGGAAACCACTCAAGCCTAGTCAGAACTGAGTCAAGTGAGTGCAGCTCAGTGAGCAAGCGTGCCGACGCTTAGAGAGCGGTGAAGAAGGAGAAGAAGAAGCAGCCCACCATCTGCTAGTGTGTGATAGTGTGAGGGCCCGAGTAGGATGAAAAGCGAGTGGAAAGCAAGTGAGGGATAGAGGAGCCTAAACAGCTCATCCCCATCATTACAAGCGGACACCGGGTCCGAGCTTACTGGAATCTTCACGACCAGTAGGATAAACCGGAGACCCTGCGGGACTACAAGTCGCAGGAGCCCATAAGTGTTGATACGTAACTGGGTCAGGAAGACAGGAGTCTGGCTGGATCCGCTATTAAAGACTGTGTTCTTTCAAGAGAAGGCCCTACCACAAGGTCAGCCGGGCGTAGAGTTGGAGACAGACTCAGACCTAGTTTCACACAGGTCAGAGACTCACATTATAGAAGTAAGGAGGCCCTACACGTACTCAGTGGAGGGAAACTGGATGTACACCCTTCACCCTGCAGTACCCCGGGACGTGCCTGCAATAACATCTTCAGTAAAGGTACAGAAAGAGACTTCCGTGTGTGTGTCCATCTTATTACTTCTACTGTCGGATTCTCCGTCTGGCATCCCTACACATCCTATCTACCCTGAAGGACCCAGCCTTACCTGTGGAAGACTTAACACCTTGCTGCCCAATACCAACCCTTCAGCGGATCTACACAGCAGCGCTGGTCACTCTGACCAGGTACCACATGTGGCGTCACGAACATCCTACAAAACTTTTAATCCCTTGTAAATATCCCCTTTTTTGAGGTAAGTCCCAGGGCCATGGACCGAGCTGCAGCTACCGTGACATCCCCCCATAGAAGTGAACGGGCTCGGTGCCGGGTACCCCACGGCCCTGGCGGGCGACTCACATGTACTTCCAATTTTCGAGAAAATTGTACAGTACATCCTGAACAGTTTCAATTTGAAGGACTTTGTGGCTCATATCATTCCACAAGATAAACTAGTCTCATACTTAAAAAATGTATATTAAGCTGCTCTACCAAATCGTCAAGGTATACCCGTATCAGAGCAGTCCCTGACTAATGTATGTAGTCCCTATCTGATGTATTTAAAAACCTGGTCATATGTATAATACCTGTATGAGCAGGATTCAGAAAAGTAATGTACAATGTGGACACAGCATAGCACAGCTTATATGTGCAGGGCTCATAAGGGAGGGGTGGAGAGCTCCCTACTCTTGTAGAAACAAGAAAACAAATGGTTAAAACAGAAACACATGAGTCCTGCACACAGTGAACAAGCCTGAAGAGACACTGTTCACACCACCAGAAGACTGAAAACACAAAAAAAGGTTTTTCCTATTGTAACAACCCTGCTGGCATCACTGCATGGCCTCTCATCTCCCGCACACCAACGTACTCACTGCTACAGGTCTTGCTGTGATTTCTGTCTGCTTCCAGCTCCATGCTCTGTGCTTCTTGTCTCCTATCTGCTCTGTCCAAACCATGTTTCCTGGCTGTGTACATGGGGGGGCGGCGCGCAGAACTCTCTGGTTCTTATGGAGTCTGTTGTGAATGTGTTAGAAATGAATTCTGAGCAGAAGTTCCCTCTGGTGGTTACAAACATTACTGAACCATTCAATGAAGATTGTGAAGATTGGCAATCAGAAGTTACAGACTGGTCTTATATAAGGGAGGTTCCCTCCCATCAGGGTTGCCGGTGATCAATTGTTCTTGTCTCAACTTTGGTTCCTGGTTCACATGGAAGCTTGCTGAGTCTTGCCTGCATCTTCTGCTAACAGATAAGATATTTTCTGCTTTTATTTTTGTGCTTGCTTTTTGCATTTTTTCCTGTACTTCTGTGGAGGTCAGCCAGGTCCCCTCCGGGGGCTTGTGCTCCTCTCAGTTTATCTTAGCCACTGTTATTTGTTCATTTGCCTTTTCCAGTTTTTTCAGTGGCTGCGGCTTAGTTTTGTTACACCAGAGAACTAATTTAGGTGGTAGAGGTCGTGTGATCTCAGGTGTTTTTGCAATTAGTAGAGTTGGTATTTTTTTAGGTTTTTTTGGATTGCAGTAAGTGTCCTTCCTATCCTTTTCTTTCTAGGAAGATTGGGCCCCAACGTTTGCTCACACTATTTTCTGTCTGTGTCTGTATTTCCTCTTGTCTAACCGCCATTACATGTTTGGGGGCTACCTATGCTCTTTGGGGATCTGCTCCGGGCAGATAGCTTTCCTCTTTCTATGTTTAGATGTAGTTAGCCTCTCAGGCTGTGACGAGGCGTCTAGGACCAACGTAGGTACGCTCCACGGCTGCCTTTAGTTTTGGTGGTTAGTCAGGGTACTGCAATCCAGTAGATTCCAACCTCTCTGGTGTATTGCCGTTTTTGCCTGCTCTCCTCAGCTACCAAATCATAACAGTATCACCGGCCAAACTGAAAATTATATGGTACTCACAGAAGGGAAAAATAGTGTGAAAAAAAAAAAGTTGTCAGAGTTGTCAGAGATTTTTTTTTTTCTGTTTGTTGCATTTTTTTTTTCCCTCTGTTTCTCTGGGTGCTGAGGATTTTTTTTTCTCTCAATGGAGTTTGCACAGTTGTCTGGCCATGTGGATCAGCTTGCCACTGAAGTTCGGAGTATTGCTACCTATCTTGCAGAGTTGCCGGTTGTGGAACCTAGGATCCCCATGCCAGATTTGTTTTTAGGGGATCGAGCTAAATTTCTGAATTTCAAAAAAACTGTAAGTTGTTTTTTGCCTTAAAACCTAAGTCCTCAGGGAACGCAGCACAGCAGGTTCAAATTGTCATCTCTCTCCTGCGCGGCGATCCTCAGGATTGGGCTTTTTCGCTTACACCTGGGGACCCTGTTTTGAGTAATGTTGATGCATTTTTTCTGGCTCTGGGGTTATTGTACGATGAACCTAATGTCACTGATCAAGCTGAAAAAACCTTGTTGGCATTAAATCAGGGGCTTGAGGACGCTGAGTTATACTGTCAGAAATTCCGAAAGTGGGCAGTCCTGACCAAATGGAATGATGATGCTTTGGCAGCCCTTTTTCGGAAGGGTCTGTCAGAGAATGTAAAAGATGTTATGGTGGGTTTCCCTACTCCCTCTGGTCTCAATGATTCTATGTCATTAGCGATTCAAATTGACAGACGTTTGCGTGAGCGTAGAGGTAAGCGTGGAATAGTGTTGCCTTGTGAACCAGCTTCTGAACCCATGCAGTGTGATAGAGTGGCTTCTGGGGCACAGTGTCATGAGTTTCGAAAATGCAATGGGTTATGTTTCTACTGTGGTGACTCTTCTCATGCTATTTCAGTCTGCCCTAAGCGGGAAGACGTTTTGCACGCTCAGTTGTCTTGGTTAGTGTTCAGACTAAATTTCTGTTGACTGTTACCCTGATTTGCTCCCTGTCCACATTTTCTGCTCAGGCTTTTGTTGATTCGGGAGCAGCTATTAACCTGATGGATTTTGATTTTGCTAAACGTTGTGGGTTTCCCTTGATACCCCTATGGAAGTCTATTCCCCTACTGGGGATTGATTCTACCCCTTTGGCTGAGAATAAACCCCAGTTCTCTACTCAGGTGATAATGAGGGTTGAACCTGATCATCAGGAGAGTTGCAAATTTTTGGTGCTGTATAATCTGCATGACATTATTGTACTAGGTTTCTCTTGGTTACAGTCTCATAATCCTGTTTTGGATTGGAAATCTGTGTCTGTAACCAGTTGGGGCTGCCAATGTGTTGGTGCCAGCACTCCTGTTTTTTCTGCCTTTCCCCAGGCTCAGGATGTTCCTGACTTTTTGACTGATTTTTCTGATGTGTTTAGCGAAAGTAAATCTGCATCCTTGCCCCCCCATAGGAGCTATGACTGCGCTATTTAATTAGTGCCTGGTAGTAAATTCCCTAAAGGTCGCCTTTTTAACTTGTCTGTACCTGAACATGACGCTATGCGGTCTTATATCAAGGAGTCATTGGAGAAGGGTCATATCAGACCATCCTCTTCACCCTTGGGTGCCGGTTTTTTCTTTGTGGCCAAAAAGGATGGTTCATTAAGGCCGTGTATTGATTATCGTCTCTTGAACAATATCACTGTGAAATATCAATATCCGTTACCCTTGATTTCTGACCTGTTTTACAGGGTGAAAAGTGCTACTTGGTTTACCAAGCTTCACCTCAGGGGGTCGTATAACCTTATTCGCATTAAGCACGGGGATGAATGGAAGACGGCATTTAATACCCCAGAGGGGCATTTTGAGTACCTAGTGATGCCGTTTGGGCTCACTAATGCTCCTTCCGTCTTCCAGTCCTTCATGAATGACATTTTCAGGGATTTTGTGGATAAATTTCTGATTGTTTATTTGGATGATATCTTGATTTTTTCCAATGACTGGGACTCTCATGTGAAACATGTTCGGACTGTGTTCCAGATTTTGAGAGAGAATGCTCTGTATGTGAAGGGATCAATGTGTCTTTTTGGCGTACAGAGGATCTCATTTCTGGGATTCATTTTGTCCCCAGCTGTTATTGAAATGCACCCGGTCAAGGTTCAGGCCATCTGTGATTGGGTCCAACCTACTTCATTAAAGGCTCTTCAGAGATTCTTGGGTTTTGCCAATTTTTATCGCAAATTTATTGGTAATTTCTCTGTTATTGTTAAACCATTGACTGATTTGACCAAAAGGGTTCTGATGTGGTGAATTGGCCTCCTGAGGCAGTCTCTGCGTTTCAGGAACTTAAGCAGAGATTCACTTCTGCTCCTGTTCTATGGCAGCCTGATGTTTCTCTGCCATTTCAGGTGGAGGTTGATGCCTCTGAAATTGGGGCAGGTGCCGTTTTGTCCCAAAGAGATCCAGAGACCTCTAAAAGTAACCCTTGTGCCTTTTTCTCTCGAAAATTTTCTCCAACTGAACGTAATTATGACGTGGGTAATCGGGAGTTATTGGCCATGAAGTGGGCTTTTGAAGAGTGGAGACATTGGCTGGAGGGAGCCAAACATCAGGTGGTGGTCCTCACGGACCATAAGAATCTGGTTTATCTGGAATCAGCCAAGCGACTTAATCCTAGACAGGCCAGGTGGGCCTTGTTTTTCACACGTTTTAATTTTGTGGTTTCCTTTCTTCCTGGCACTAAGAATGTTAAGGCGGATGCCCTCTCGAGGAGTTTCCTTGCTGACTCTCCTGAGTTATCTGATCCTGCTGTTATTTTGAAAGAGGGTGTAGTTCTTTCCGCCATCTCGCCCAATTTGAGACTGGCTCTGGAAGGGTGTCAGGAGGATAAACCTGAGCGCTGCCCTATTGGGAAATTGTTTGTCCCAGACCGGTGGAAAAAGAGTGTGATGTCTGAGATTCATTGTTCAGCGTTGGCCGGTCATCCCGGAATTTTTGGTACCAGAGACTTGGTTAGTCGGTCCTTTTGGTGGCCTACTTTGTCTCGTGACGTCAGGGAATTTGTGCAGTCCTGCGGGACTTGCTCTCGCTCCAAGCCTTGCTCTCGCTCTAGTGGTTTGTTGATGCCATTGCCTGTGCCCAAGAGACCATGGACCCATATCTCTATGGATTTCATTTCCGACCTCCCTGTTTCTCAGAGAATGACCGTTATCTGGGTGATTTGTGATAGGTTTTCCAAAATGATACATCTTGTGCCATTACCTAAGTTGCCTTCCTCCTCCGAATTGGTGCCTTTGTTCCTTCAGCACGTGGATCGGTTACACGGCATTCCTGAGAACATTGTGTCTGACAGAGGAGTCCACTTTGCTTCCAGATTTTGGAGGACTTTTTGTTCTAAACTTGGTGTTCAATTGTCTTTCTCCTCGGCTTTTCATCCTCAGACCAATGGACAAACTGATAGAACAAACCAGACATTGGAGACTTATCTGAGATGCTTTGTGTCTGCTGATCAAGATGACTGGGTATCTTTTTGCCTTTGGCTGAGTTTGCTCTTAATGATAGGGCTAGCTCTGCCACTTTGATGTCTCCATTTTTCTGCAATTTTGGGTTTCACCCTCGATTTTCTTCGGGACAGACGGAGGCTTCTGTCTGTCCAGGTGTTGACTCTGTTGTGGAGCGTATGCAGCAGATTTGGGACCAGGTAGTGGAGAGGTTGTCACTCTCTCAGGAGAGGGCCCAGCGGTTTGCCAACCGGCATAGGACTGATGGTCCTCGGTTTGAAGTGGGGGACTTGGTCTGGTTGTCCTCAAGAAATATCCCTATGAGAGTTGCATCTCCTAAGTTTAAGCCTAGGTTCATTGGACCTTATAAGATCATGGAGATTCTTAATCCTGTTTCCTTTCGTTTACTTTTTCCAGGGACATTTAAGATCCATAACGTGTTCCACAAGTCCTTATTGAAGAGGTTTGTCGAGCCAGTGGTTCCTATAGCTGCGCCTCCTGACCCTGTTTTGGTTGAGGGCAATCTGGAGTATGTGGTTGAGAAAATATTGGATTCTGTTTTTCTAGACGGAAACTCCAGTATTTGGTTAAGTGGAGAGTTTATGGTCAGGAGGACAATTCTTGGGTGTTTGCTTCGGACATCCATGCTAGGAGACTGATCCGTGCGTATCACAGAGCTCATCCTGACCGACCTGGTTGCCCAAATGAGGGTTCCATGACCCCTCCTCAAGGGGGGGTACTGTTGTGAATGTGTTAGAAATGAATTCTGAGCAGAAGCTCCCTCTGGTGGTTACAAACATTACTGAACCATTCAATGAAGATTGTGAAGATTGGCAATCAGGAGTTACAGACTGGTCTTATATAAGGGAGGTTCCCTCCCATAAGGGTTGCCGGTGATCAATTGTTCTTGTCTCAGCTTTGGTTCCTGGTTCACATGGAAGCTTGCTGAGTCTTGCCTGCATCTTCTGCTAACAGATAAGATATTTTCTGCTTTTATTTTTGTGCTTGCTTTTTGCATTTTTTCCTGCACTTCTGTGGAGGTCAGCCAGGTCCCCTCCGGGGGCTTGTGCTCCTCTCAGTTTATCTTAGCCACTGTTATTTGTTCATTTGCCTTTTCCAGTTTTTTCAGTGGCTGCGCTTAGTTTTTAATACACCAGAGAACTAATTTAGGTGGTAGAGGTCGTGTGATCTCAGGTGTTTTTGCAATTAGTAGAGTTGGTATTTTTTTAGGGTTTTTTGGATTGCAGTAAGTGTCCTTTCAATCCTTTTCTTTCTAGGAAGATTGGGCCCCAACGTTTGCTCATACTATTTTCTGTCTGTGTCTGTATTTCCTCTTGTCTAACCGCCATTACATGTTTGGGGGCTTCCTATGTTCTTTGGGGATCTGCTCCGGGGCAGATAGCTTTCCTCTTTCTATCTTTAGGTGTAGTTAGCCTCTCAGGCTGTGACGAGGCGTCTAGGACCAACGTAGGTAGCTCCACGGCTGCCTTTAGTTGTGGTGGTTAGTCAGGGTACTGCAATCCAGTAGATTCCAACCTCTCTGGTGTATTGCCGTTTTTGCCTGCTCTCCTCAGCTACCAAATCATAACAGGAGTCAGGGTGCACCTGTCTAATTTGTCTCTGTCCAATTACCATGAGCCCTCTAGTATTTAGGGCTGCTCTACCCTGTGGATTTTGCCAGTGCAATGTGGTAACTCAGTATCTTGCTACTGAGCTGCCAGGTCTTGCTCTGTGTTCCTCCTTTCTTGGAGACTTCACTCCTAGTTTTGCCTTGTACCTGTCTGTCCGCCCTCCAGGAGGCAGAATATCCTGGTCTCTGTGCTATTGCTCCTGACCTTGTTTTGTACTTGTCCTTGCCGCCCTCCAGGAGGCAGAATATCCTGGTCCCTGTGTCTTTGTCCCTGTACCTTGTCTCGTGTCATTTCCTTTTCTGAACTCTGTCCTACCTCTCTCTTTTAGTCTCCTTGTCTGTGATTTCCTTCCCTGCTGTATTTTGCCTTGTGTTCTCTCTGAATCACTTTCTGCTTCTTGTCAGCACTCCTGCGGTTCTGTTCTGTTCCACCCTGCTTTGCTCCTGCCACTGCAGTAATCTCTTGCTGCAGCTCTCCGCATATCTTGCGGTTCCACTCTGCTTCACTCCTGCCGCTGCAGTTATCTCTTGCTGCAGCTCCTCTCCGCATATCTTGCGGTTACGCTCTGCTACACTCCTGCAGCTACAGAACCTCTTGCTGCAGCTCCTCTCCGCATATCTTGCAGTTCTGCTCTGCTACACTCCTTCAGCTGCAGAACCTCTTGCTTCAGCTCCTCTCCGCATACCTTGCAGTTCCGCTTTTCTTTGCTCTTGCATCTGTAGAACCTCTTGCTGCAGCTCCTCTCCACATACCTTGCGGTTCTGCTTTGCTCTTGCATCTGCAGAACCTCTTGCTGCAGCTCTTCTCCGCATATCTTGCGGTTCCGCTCTGCTACACTCCTGCATCTGCAGAACCTCTTGCTGCAGCTCCTCTCCACATACCTTGCGGTTCTACTTTGCTTTGCTCCTGCCGCTGCAGAACCTCTTGCTGTTCTACAGCCCATCTCCGCAGCCTTGCGGTTCTCCTCCTGTATGAACAGGTCTCTACCTGTCACTCCATATACCATTCCTTCCAGCCAGTACCAATACCTGCATTTGCTGTGTGAACAGGACCTTACCCCGTGTCTCAGCCGTGCCTGCCAGCCCTGTGTCTCAGCCGTGCCTGCCAGCCCTGTGTCTCAGCCGTGCCTGCCAGCCCTGTGTCTCAGCCGTGCCTGCCAGCCCTGTGTCTCAGCCTTGCCATCGTCTCCCCAACTGGCATAAGTAGCCACAGCCAGACACCACCTTGGAGTGGCACCTGGCAGCTGCCCGCCGCACAAGCCTGACCTCACCATCAGAGGCTCCAGTGAAAATCAAGGCAGCTGTCCTAGTCACGCCCCTTCCAGGGTGGTCTGGTCTGTGGCACAGTGCGGCCACAACCCCCTGGCTCACGCCCACCAGCCAGGGTGCGAGCGTGACAGTTTGCACAGGCCATGGTCCCTGCTGAATCCTATGTCCTCTCGCCTGCAGATCATCATGAAGAATTTGTTCCACCAAGGGTGGTTTAGAATGTTGAGACTTCTAACCCAATTATAGTCTCTAAGGCTATCTACACTCAACTTCTGGCCTATGAGGAGCACGACCCAGCAGACCCGCCTAGGTTCGATGCGAATCCTGAGGAATGTCAAGGGTTCCTGCAGCAGTGAGAAAATGAAGGAAAAAGGGATCCAGCTTCAATAAAATCTTCATCTTTATTGATTCATAAAAACATGAATAATGGCATGCTCCTGGACATGCTCAGGACAAGGCTACGCGTTTCGATCACAGGGATCTTTATCACAGCTGTGATAAAGATCCCTGTGATCGAAATGCGTAGCCTTGTCCTGAGCTTGTCCAGGAGCATGCCATTATTCATGTTTTTATGAATCAATAAAGATGAAGATTTTATTGAAGCTGGATCCCTTTTTCCTTCATTTTCTCATGTATCTTCACGTTTGAACAAGCGGAGGATCCGTGCTTCTACAAACCGGTGAGCTGGTTAGCGTTCTTATATTTCCTGCAGCAGTGCCTGCGCTACATCCTGCAGAGTGCAGCTTTTTTTCCCTCTGACAGGCTGTAGGTGGAATACATCATATCCTACCTAGCAGGAGATGCTTTATTATGGATCTGTCCCTTCTGGGAAGCAGAGGATCCTATCGTCATGAAACATGGGGCCTTCCAGGTAGCCTTCCATAGAGTCTTTGATAGGCCTCATCCAGCGGCTCCTGCAAAGTCTTCCCTGCCTAGATCCGAGAGGCGCTCCAGACGGGCCAAACCTGTAAAGAAAACGCCACGTCAGACCGCATCCGTCTGTGATCCTCCAGTTCCTCTACCTGTTTAACCAGCTACCCAAGAGAAACCCAGAAGGCTGAGGAGAGTGGGCAGGCAAAGCAGAAGCCCAAAACCAGCCGTAAGAAGGGCAGACAGTGTCGTTGCACTTGTGAGGAACACCTGGACGGTCTCTGTCCAGTGGATCTAAAGCTCCAGAACCTTGGGCCAGTAGGAGAGGCTGCCCTTTGTGAGAGTACTTCCCTTCCACTAAAGTCGGTGACTGTTCCGTTGCCTTGTGGGAGCTTCGACCCCGCAGATGTGTTAAGGCTGCAAGCCAGATGGAGTCTGTGTGGGGTTCCTGCTCCACAGCTCCAGAATCCTGTGAAGGTGTTTTGTGATGGCCGAGGCCTACTTATGAACAGTCCCATGTCAAAGGCACAACTACAGCTCCAAATCGGAGCTTTATATATGAAGAGATTTGTTTCCCACCTGTTGACTAGTAAACCCATCAGTTGTTCTCAACCGGTACTCTTCTGCCCATTCCTAGAAGAAGATGGCGGCGCCCACCGGAGCATGCAGGAGGGCCCGAGAACCACCAGGAGGTACCGGGGGAGGATCGGGGATCCTATTTCTCTCTCCTCTGATGTGCGATAACATAAGAGAAAGAAAGTTAATGCAAAATCGCTGCTTTTTTTATACGGTTAATAAAGGTGATTGCAAAAGCGAAGTCGGTAAAAACCGACCCAAATCATGTTCTTTGCATCTTGGCTACCCCCAGCAGCCGAGACCCCGGAGAAAATCCGACTCTGAGGGGCGCTATACACTTTTTCCACAGCGTTGTGAATTCACGGCGCTGTGGTTTAAGTACACTTAACTACCGCCGTTAAAAGGCATATCGGCGGTCGTAAAGGGGTTAAGATGTGATTTCTCTGTAAAAATTTCCCACACTCTGAGCATGAAAATAGCTTCTCTCCTGTATGAATTAGTTGATGTTAATGTATTTATTTTATTCATTTATATAGCGCCATTAATTCCACAGCGCTGTACAGACATTATTGGCAGTGTCCCCGATGGGGCTCACAATCTAAATTCCCTATCAATATGTCTTTGGAATGTGAGAGGAAGCCGGATTACCCGTAGGAAACCCATGCAAACACGGGGAGAACATACAAACTCCTTGCAGATTTGAATCCAGGACCCCAGTGCTGCAAGGCTGTAGTGCTAACCACTGAGCCACCATGCCATGTATTTCACAGAACAACATTTCCCACATTCTGAGCATGAAAATAGATTCTCCCCTGTGTGAGTTCTCTGATGTCTAAAAATATGTGATTTCAATGTAAAACATTTCCCACACTTTGAACATGAAAATGGCTTCTCTCCTGTGTGAATTATTTGTGTTTAGTAAGAACAGATTTAGTTCTACATTTCTCACATTCAGAACATGAAAATGGCTTCTTTCTTGTGTTCGCTCTTTGTTGTCTACCATCCCTTTTGTTATATTTATTTTAATTAAGGACTGTAGGTACGTCTGGCATAATTGGATGCTCTTCAGAGGTATCAGGTGTGATGCTAGGATCATTTGCATTAAAATCTGAAAATATCAGGAATTTCTTTAAGGTCATGGTCCAGTTATCTGTAAAAAAAATATGTATTTTTTTAATAAACACTGAATCATAACTAATAATTGATCTTTCGCTTGCTCATGAACTGCTTCCTGCCTCATCTCATGCTTAGACGTCCAGCTGCCTCCATTCTGTGCATGACCTGTAATATTTTTTACTTCACAAACTGTAAAATGCCAGTCATTGATTAATTCCTGTGTGCCAGGGACTCCCTGCATGCCTGACTAATAGGCATTCCTTACACCTACTGTCTGTTTGCCAGTATTGGGCTTTCGATAGTTGGCACAACCTTTCTAGTGAGCATAATCATAACAGAATAACTGACTATTACTATTGAAGTGGTTGTTGCTAGAGATGAGCGACTTTGCCTTTTTTCGGGTCGAGTCGGGTTTCGTGAAACCCGACATTATCAAAAGTCGAGTCGAACGAAGTCGGCCGACTAACGGAAATGGTCGGGTCGGAGTCGAAAATCCGACCTCAATGCAAGTCAATGGGGAATAAAAGTCGGCAGGGAGTGAAGGACAGTAAACACACCTACAGTGCCCATTTTCAGAGCCGGCGGGTGGCTCAGCCAAGGAGCGGTGCCGCGCTGTTAGAGGTCGAGTTCCTGCTTCCGCACAGGGGGAATCTCAAGCCATTCCCGCTGCGGTCCCTCATCCGTCTCCGGCCGCAGTGGAGCCTCCTCAGCAGAGATGTCGGTCCCAGCGTCTTGCACAGCCTAGTACTGTGCAGAGGTTTACTGCTGCCTCTCCAGGTTCTACTATTGTAGCCAGCACTGGTCAGCGGCGAGCAGATGTCTTTAGGACTAAGTCCTGCGTTTCCCCTTCTGAGCATGCCCAGGGTAAGATCTCTCATTGGAGATCAGGGGTCACATGCTCAGGTACTGCATCAGCTCCTATTGGTCCACCAGGAAGGTTCTGAAACTACATGTGTTCTGGAACAGTTTCTCATTGGTCCTTTTCTGGCAGGTCCCGTAGTTGCTACTATAAAAGGGTTGCATGGCCATGCGGCCATGCGCTAGTATCAATTGCATTATGTGCTTTGCGCCAGTGTGATCATGCACGCATGTGGTTAGGGCTCGGCTGAAATAAGCCCCTAGAATACCGGCACCTCCGGTGAGGAGTTGTTTGTTTGCATTGCTGACTGCATGACCACGGACTGCTATCCGCACAGCAGTTATCTGTGTATCCCTGTGGTGTTAACAGGACACAGTCGCTATCTCTGCGTCTCTACTGCAGCGACTCTGTGGTGTAACAGAGTTCGCGTATACTGCCATATAGTGCCACAGCATCTATGTTTGCGACTCTGTGAAGTAACAGAGTTTGCCTTTACCACCTTCTTACTAGCAGCAGGCTCTGCCTGAACGGTGGACCCCGGCTGCGAACGCACCCACTATTTATATTTATTTGGTGTGTTCCGCAGACCCTAACAGTATACTAGCGCCAGGGTCTGTCTAGTAAAATGGCGGACGACCAGCGTCTGCAGCGGTATATCCAGCAGCTGGAGGGTAGGTTGGCAACTCTAGAGTGCACAACCTCAGCTGTGGATGTTACCGTAGTCGCTGTTCTGGCTGCTAGTGTGGCTGCAGCCAGTTTGTCCTCTGCTACCCTTGCTCCGACTTTTTCCAGCCTCACACTTCCAGACAAGTTTGCTGGTTACAGTAAACAATGTCGGGGTTTCGTGAGTCAGTACTCCATACATCTAGAGCTTCTAGTGCACGTTTTCCTACGGAGCGG
This sequence comes from Oophaga sylvatica, assembly GCA_033576555.1. Lineage (NCBI taxonomy): Eukaryota > Metazoa > Chordata > Amphibia > Anura > Dendrobatidae > Oophaga > Oophaga sylvatica. The sequence goes on from JARQOD010002255.1 coordinate 60,236, forward strand.
GCAAAAGTGGGTTTTATCATATCCCTTTTGTCGGGCAGGGCGTTGGAGTGGGCAACGCCGTTGTGGGAGAGCGATGATCGTGTGGTGCAGAGTGCTCCTCTCTTCTTGGATACTCTGAGACAGGTCTTTTTGGGACCTCGTGTCACCCACGATATGGCTCTCCAACTGTTGGCAATCACCCAGGGTTCATCCATGGTCAGCCAGTTCGCCGTCCAATTTCGGACTCTGGCCTCTGAGCTGGAGTTGTCAGATAAAGTCCTTATACCAGTGTACTGGAGGGGACTGGCAGACCATGTGAAGGATGCCTTGTCCACCAGGGAGATTCCCGCCACACTGGAGGAGCTCATTACCATATCTACCCGCATCGAGCTCCGTTTTAACGAGCGGAGGTTGGAGCGGACCCAGTGTAGGCAGAGGTTCCGGCTGGCGCCCACCTTCACCAGACCTCTTGAATCTTTCGTTCAGGTGCCCGATTCCCCTGAGGCCATGGAGGTTTCTCAAGCGAGACCTAAGTCTCGGGCCGCTCGAGTACCTGTGATTTGTAATGTTTGCCAACAGTTATGGCATTATGCTAATAAATGTCCACAGTGGTCGGGAAACGACCGCGTCTAGTAACCATTGGAGGGGGTTCACTAGACACAGCAGTACACGCCTCCAAGTTGTCTGTTAAGGGGACAATCAATTTAGGCTCATCCACTATAACAGTTATGCTTTGTGTGGACTCAGAAGCAGAAGAAAATTTCATGTCCTCTACCTTCGCTCTCCGCCACTCTATACCTCTGGTGATGCTCGCCAAACCCGTGACTGTTCGAGTAGTGAATGGGTGGACACTGCCTTCACAAATCACACATCAGACCATCCCTTTCACTTTGTCTATGTCCCCTTCCCATCAGGAGATTATCTCACTTCTTGTCATTCCCGAGGGAATAGACGAGATATTGCTGGGGATGCCCTGGCTCCTGTAACATTTCCAGGGGATTTAGTAGCTCTAGGATCGCTGTCTGGGTAGACAGAATGGCACGGAAACAGTTCATTCAGACAGCAGTTTGGTGAAAACTGGCCGCAACCAGTTTTATTAAAGTCCACAGCACACAGATAAAAACAAAGCATAAACAAAAGACCTAGGCTTGTCTAGCCACTAATTACACATAGATAGATTGCCCTCTCTATCCGGGTACAGACTCTACCAGTCTGTGCCCAAAACAACACATATGATATATGTTACCAGTATGGAGTTTCCCAGATACTCCTCCTTGTGTCTGAAGGACCCTTCAGCGTCCAGACTTGAGAGAGATCCACTCCTATTCAGCCGCTATTCGCACGGATTCTCACTGAGACCACTCCTGTGTCCGGGGTACCTCCTGCACCCCGACTGAGATAGCTCACACTCCTGGAGACGTACTCCCAATCCTGAAGACTGCTTCCTCGTGCCAGGACACCTCCCTGTGTCCAGGCTAAAGACAGCTCCCACTCTGACTTGGAGACTGTTTCTCGTGCCGGGACACCCTCCTGGTGTCCAGACTAAACTAGTTCCAGCCCTGTCTGTATTCCCAGACACCTACTTCTGGTTTCCTAATTATCACCTGAGTGGCCACAGGTTTGAGCTGCAAGCGTGTACTTGAATGGATGGTGTAATGACCTTTCTCTACCACTAGGTCTACAAAACCACACATTTCCCTTATACCTAGGTGAAATGTACACCCCATTCAACCCATATTCCTTCACTGTCTCACATATCCCCTCCCTCTTCTCCAGACCGGAGGGCTGGTCATCAAGACCGGAGGGCTGGTTAACAATCCCAAAGAGACAGTGAACTCCGGACACTGCATCAGCACTATACACAGGTAGGTCAGGGACACTTGGTTCCCGAGAACCACCATCCTCGTCTCCCAACATTACCTGCAAAGGAATTTCATCTTTATCACGGTCATCAACATTATCAGTATCATCACTATTATGATTAGCATCATCATCATTATCATCATCATTATGATCATCATCATCATTATCATCATCATCATTATCATGATCATCACATAAGTTTAAGCTTGTGGGGTTGAACACATAATATATCCAATCACCTCAACCCACAGTTCACACAGAGACCATGTACTTGTCCCTTGCTCTGTTCAGCCCCCCGGAATATTAGTCAATGACATTCGCTCATTCCGTAGGGACCTACCGTCTGTCATTGTCACAGACTTCGTCCAGTCACATTTCTGGGACGTAACCTTGTCAGGTCTCCCCTTCGCTCCCAGTGGTCAATCGTAACCTTGTCAGGTCTTGCCTGGGTATCTAAGGTCCGGTTAGACTCTGTACTGTCCTGTACTCTATCGGGTCGTCTGTATGGGCCTCTCAAACCTGAGTTACTGGAGGTCTCACTACCTCTAAACCCACGCCCACTACCCTCAGGACATCTTGTAAGGTCCCTAACTTCAGCCGTAGCTGTTCTGTTATTTAGGGGCCCTTTCTCTGTCGGGTCTCACTATTCTTAGACGGCTGCCATCTTCTGCCGCTCAGATGATGCTGTCTATCTACTCGCTGTCTAGCGAGATTCAATTGTTCTACCTCTCGCAGGTAGGTCACACGGTACGCCACCAGCATGCGCACATATTCAAGACTTTCTTCCGTTCCTATAGCATAGAATGACACCATGCCGTCTTCATCTGGTATCCAGTCCCAACGATCACGTGGACTGCTTACTTTCACCACACCAGACTTCTTCACCATTATCTGCATGGCTCGGCCATTTCTCCCAATCAGCTTTCTCACCAGAACATGAGGCACCCGGATGACCTCTTCCTGTAGACTGTGAGCTTTTCTCATAAGCTTTAGTTGTCTAACGGCTTGTTCTGTCTTCAACCGGAGAAACCGCTTTGTGCGAATACATCGCCAGTGCATGTCACTTAGGATTGCCACCCTCTTCACTGTAACTTCAGTCGTGGACAAGACCACCAGCTGTTTAGCTCCTGAGGTCGAGTACACCTTACAGGCTCCCACGGCCTTCCTAAACGCTTCATGTACAGACTCACGGGTGCATTCTTCTCTCAAGTCCTCGGGTACATCTACGAGGCACTTGTACCGACACGTTTCTGTCTCACCAGTGGTTTCCAGACGATCAATCAGCTCAGGGTTCAGGGACAACTGACTTTCAGCTTCTTCCCCCTTTACACTTCTTCTGAGCTGACTCACAGCTACAATTTCGTGAATTTCCGTCCGGACCACTTCCGTTTCACAATTATCTTCCGTTACCACACTCTTAGCTCTCCTCAGGTCTATCTTCTCCTGGCCAAGGGAAGCGAGTGCAACATGGTTGCCCTTTTCTTTCTCCAAGGAGGCCTTGTTCACCGAGTGACACTGTATCAGGCGACTTTTAAGCGCGAGAACTTCTTCCTCTAGTTCCGCCATTCGCCTCTCAGCAGCCCGTCTCTGAAGCTTCTCTTGCGTCCAATGGGCTTGTAACCACTCCTTGAGCTCCTTGATCAAGGCTCCGACATCCACCGAATCATCCGAACTCACCGCACTCGAGGAAGTATCTGCTTTACACTTCTCATCTCCAGTGGCCAACTCCTGGACCTGGTCTGTAGCTTCTCTGATGGACTCCTCCATCTTTTCCCGCTCAGCTTCCATTTGGCTGAGCTTTTCCTTAAGGCGCATCTCCACCTTCTGGAGAGTATCACAGGACATCTGTAGCTCCTTCACCTGAGCTTCCAGACCTAGGGTCTTTCTGCGCAGATCACCATTTTCATCACGGGTGTCCTGCAGAGTGGTCTCAACCACCTGGCGCATTTGCTCTGCATCCATCTTCTCCTCTTCTAGTTTTTCTTTGACCCTGAGGAGATCTACATAATCTCTCTTCCTCTGTTGCAGTTCCCTACTGCGTTCATCACACTCCTTCCTGGAGTCACACAGCTCCTGGTTGAGCTGTTCGCGCAATCGTTTTAGGATTTGTTCACTTCCAGAAACTCCATCCTGCAGCGCCTCCTTCTCACGCTTCAACTGCAAAACCTCTTCCTTGATTTTGCGGCGGTCCTCTTTAATGGCAAAGAACATATTCTGCCACAGGATAACTTCCTCGTTGCTTCCTTCTAGATCTCGCTGGTCTGAGGACACGTCCTCCAGGTTTTCACATAATTGCAGCATGTCACTCTGATACTGCAGCCGAATATGTTCCAGCTCTTGGCCATGACTGGCCTTCTCCTCTTCTACCTCTAAAGGAGAATCCACACTTGAAGCATAGGCAGACAGTACTACATTCTCTTCATTTTCTTTTTCAGCAAGTACTACCGGCACAACCTTTCTGTGGCCCTTGCGCCGTCTACGACGAGAGGAGGGCTCTCTTCCCTCGTCTAGCCTCTCCTGACTGACCTCACTTTTTACTTTCATAGTGTCCCAGTCAGCTACGGGGTCTGTGTCACTCCCCACGGTGTTGTGGACTAACAGGTCACCTCCCACTTTGACGTCACCCCCTTCTACTGGAGCTACCCCGTTATCAACGGTCACATTGTCATTTTTAGGAGGTCCCAGCCCACCACCAGTAACAATTTTCATTTTTCCACACTCTACACTTTTGTGAAAATCCGCCCCTTTTTTAGACTCCGCCCCCTTTTTAACAACCACACCGGCATGGTAATTTTTACACAAAAAATCAGCAGTAGTCTTAGGACTCAGTTCACAACATCTCTTACCACCTCCCCGGGCACTCTGTGACAACACTGGCACCCCCGGAGAGTCCATAGAATGGTCCACTGCCGCCATTCCATACGGTGCCCATGGTTCCCGCACCATGTCCAGTTGCATGTCCAGTAGACATTTCTCACATATGCGGTCCGACTTGTCAGACCCATTCGCTGCTCCGTTCACAGCCATCGCGGAGCACTGTTCACACCAGAACTTCACCGCTTTCCCTTGAAAAATCTTCGTGGCCCCGCCGAGCCACAGCAAAACTGGATTTGAGTGCGACGACAATCTTCACAACCCCGCCGAGTTGCAGCAAGATGCCTTCGTGACCCCACTGAGTCACAGCAAGATGCCTTCGTGACCCCACTGAGTCACAGCAAGATGCTTGTATCCACACTCATCGTCCATGCTGTCAGACTTCTCTGTCTCAACAACGGCAGTCTTCACTCAAGACATACACGCTCCACAAAAAATTCAGCTCTGCTGTGCAGACACTTTTTTTTTTTTTTTTTTTTGCAAAGTCTATTAGGGCTACTGTCTCTTTAAGACTGCTCCACAGACTTTTCTTTTGCTGCTGCACATTCCACAGTCATTTTCACAACAAGTTCAGCTTTGCTGTGCATACATTTTCTCTCTGCAGACCCTATCAGGGCCACTGTCTCTCCAAGACTGCTCCAAACAGACGTTTCTGCTGACACACTTTTTTTTTTTTTTCTGCTGCTATTTCAATAGACTTCACCTTTAATGCTGTCTCTCGCCACTGTGCTGCATGCACACTCCAGCACTAACTGTACCAGGCCCTGCGCTGCCCCAGCATTCTCCGCCAATTGTAGCCTTTCCAGGGGTTTAGCTCTAGGATCGCTGTCTGGGTAGACAGAATGGCACGGAAACAGTTCATTCAGACAGCAGTTTGGTGAAAACTGGCCGCAACCAGTTTTATTAAAGTCCACAGCACACAGATAAAAACAAAGCATAAACAAAAGACCTAGGCTTGTCTAGCCACTAATTACACATAGATAGATTGCCCTCTCTATCCGGGTACAGACTCTACCAGTCTGTGCCCAAAACAACACATATGATATATGTTACCAGTATGGAGTTTCCCAGATACTCCTCCTTGTGTCTGAAGGACCCTTCAGCGTCCAGACTTGAGAGAGATCCACTCCTATTCAGCCGCTATTCGCACGGATTCTCACTGAGACCACTCCTGTGTCCGGGTACCTCCTGCACCCCGACTGAGATAGCTCACACTCCTGGAGACGTACTCCCAATCCTGAAGACTGCTTCCTCGTGCCAGGACACCTCCCTGTGTCCAGGCTAAAGACAGCTCCCACTCTGACTTGGAGACTGTTTCTCGTGCCGGGACACCCTCCTGGTGTCCAGACTAAACTAGTTCCAGCCCTGTCTGTATTCCCAGACACCTACTTCTGGTTTCCTAATTATCACCTGAGTGGCCACAGGTTTGAGCTGCAAGCGTGTACTTGAATGGATGGTGTAATGACCTTTCTCTACCACTAGGTCTACAAAACCACACATTTCCCTTATACCTAGGTGAAATGTACACCCCATTCAACCCATATTCCTTCACTGTCTCACACTCCGTTTCCATTCCCCACATATTGAGTGGATCTCTGGGAGGATATTGGGTTGGAGTGAGTCGTGTAAAGGCAGATGTATGAGGGAATGCATTCAGGTGGCTACTGCAGAGATACCCGCAGATCTTACTTCCCTTCCCAAATACTATTGAGCCTATGCAGACATGTAGACGTGTTCTCCAAGAAGGCTGCGGAGATCCTTCGGCCTCACCATCCCTATGACAGTCCTATTGACCTCTTGCCCGGAGAAGAACCTCCTCGGGGACGAGTCTATCCCTTTCTCTCCCGGAGATGGAGGCTATGTCTCAATACATTCAGGAAAATCTGGCAAGAGAATTCATTAGGAAGTCAGTGTCACCTGCAGGGGCAGGGTTCTTCTTCGTTCAGAAGAATGGAGAATTACGACCATGCATCGATTACAGGGGTCTTAACGCCATTACCGTTAAGAATAAATACCCGTTGCCCCTGATTTTGGAGCTCTTTGATGGATGGCAGCAAATATGGGGCAGGATAGGAGCTCATATGGGGCAAGATGGAAGCTCATACAGGGCAGGATGGCAGCTCATATGGGGCAGGATGGCAGCTCATTTGGGGGCAGGATGGGAGCTCATATGGGGCAGGATGGGAGCTCATATGGGGCATGATGGGAGCTCATATGGGGACAGGATGGCAGCAAATATGGGGGCAGGATGGGAGCTCATATGGGAGCAGGATGGGAGAACATGGCTGGAGCTAAGAATGAGACACAAGGGGGCCAGGATGGGGAATATATTACTGTAGAGGCTAATTAAGGGATATTTGTTGTGAATATGCTAGAGGCAGCTTCTGAGCTGGGGCTCCCTCCGGTGGTTGCTGAGGGTAATGAACTGATTAATGAATGGCCTTCAGCTGGCGCTGAATGGTAGGATATAAGTTGCCTGATTTCCCAGCAGCCTTGCCGGTTATCAATTGTTCTTCTGGTCTTGCTTGAAGCACTGCTAGTTTCCTGCTCTCCTTCAGATAAGTGTTTGCTGTTTTTTTTTTCTCTGATTTTCTCTGCTGGTTTGCTGCCTGCAGTGGACTGCAGCCTGTCCCCTTTTGGGGTCTGGCGCTGCAATTGTGTTCCGTTTGTGTCTGCACTTTTGCTTTGCTCTTTTGTTACTTTTAATTTGCTGAATAGCGTTTTGTTACACCAGAGATCTGATTTAGGTGTTTAGGTGGAAGAGGTCGAGTGATCTCAGGTTTTTTTTGCAATCAGACGTGTTGGTATTTTTGTTAGGGTTTTTGTTGGATTGCAGTCAGAATTCTTTCCTGTACTTTTCTGTCTAGACAGATTGGGTCCCAGCGTTTGCTCATTCTATTTTCTGTCTGTGTCCGAGCTTTCTTCTTGTCTAACCGCCATTACATGTTTGGGGGCTTCCTATTTTCTTTGGGGATCTGCTCCGGGGCAGATAGCTTTCATCTTTCTGCCTTTAGGTGTAGTTATCTCTCAGGCTGTGACGAGGTGTCTAGGATCAACGTAGGAACGCTCCACGGCTACCTCTAGTTGTGTGGTTAGTTCAGGTTACTGCAATCCAATAGGTTCCAGCCTCTCTGGTGTATTACCGCTTTTGCTATTTTTTGCCATTTCTCCTCAGTTACCGAAACATAACAGATATTATTACTGCAGTGATGCATTTTATTTTTGGAGGATGTTTCCTGTTACTGTACTGAGCGACACTATGTTGCCTTTTTTCTTCATCTAGTGCAGTGTAGAAGTCTGGAAAATTTAAGTAATGTGCTCTGCAAGCGATGCTCTAGATAACTGTGTTATTTCCTGCAGAGACAAGTCCTGACTGGAAGAAGTGATGGCAGTCTGTGCTGGATGAAGATAAAAAGCAAAGATGGAGGACTTCATCTTGAGACGGCACTGGTGAGTCAGTGTATTACATGTACACACAGTATACATTGTATATTATATACAGAGCTACTGTGTACAATGTCACCAGTGATCACTGTATTACCTGTATGCTATATACAGAACTCCTGTGTATGATGTCACTGGTGATTACTGTATTATCTGTACACTGTCCAGCGGTGATCTCTGTATTACTAGTACACTGACACTATAGACAGAGCTCCTGTGCATAATGTCACCGTGATCACTGTATTACCTGTACACGGACTCTGTATACTAAGTACAGATCTCCTGTTTATAATGGCACTTATGGTGATATTAGTATTGTTTTTTTTATTGATGATCAGTATTGTAGTAATCAGTCACTGTGTGGTGGTAATATGTGGTCTGGTTATGGTGTGGCTGTATTTTTTCCTTGTATGTTATTATTTGGTCACTGTGGTGGTAACGTGGTCTGGTCATGGTCGGTGGTATTTGTCCCTTGTATATGATATTATTGGTTATTTTAAAAATAAATACAAATATACTTAAATTGTATTGGATATTTTAACAAATGTTTAATAAGTTACAGTAGAGTAGAGCCCGACCATAAGAGTATACAAGAGTATGCAAAAGCTGCTGGCTCTGTATGTGATCTATTGATGGGAACTGTTAATTTGTGACTGGTGAGGACATGGTGCAGAAGTGGAGTTTTTCCAAGAAAAGGCAATGGGACTGTGGAAGGTTTGTGGGATGTAGGCGGAGATGGGATGTAACCTGGGTGGAGTCTCAAGGGGGAACCCCGAAAATGTTGCCAGTATGGGGCCCCGAAATTCCTAGTGGCAGCCCTGACTGTCGCTTTATGTGGTAATAACTCTGGAATGCTTCAACGGATCCGACCGATTCTGAGACTGTTTTCTCGTGACATTTTGTACTTCATGACACTGGTAAAATTTGTTAGATTTAACTTGCATTTATTTCTGAAAATATCGAAAATTTGGAAAAATTTGCACCTTTCAAACTTTTAATTTGTATGCCCTTAAATCAGTTGTAAGCTCTCAGGGGATATAGCTCTGGGATCGCCGTCCTGGTAGACGGAGTGGCACCGAAACAGTTCATTCACAGACAGCAGTTCTGGTGTAAACTGGCCGCAACCAGCTTTATTAAAGTCCACAGCAAACAATAGGTGATAAAAACAACTCATAAACAGAAATCCTAAGCCTCTCCGGCTACTTACTACACATAGATTCCCTCACTATCAGGGACCAGACTCTAACAGCCTGACCCAAAACAACACATATGTTCAGCAGTTACCAGCATGGAGTTTCGCAGAGACTCCTCTTGTGTCTGAAGGCACATCCAGCGTCCAGAGTGAGAGAGCTCCCCTTATATTCAGTAGTTACCAGCATGGAGTTTCGCAGAGACTCCTCTTGTGTCTGAAGGCACATCCAGCGTCCAGACTGAGAGCTCCCCTCCCGGAGACTCCTCCTGTGCCTGGACTCCTGTCCAGACTAAGCGAGCTCCCTGTCTGTGTTCCCAGACACCTACTTCTGGCTTCCTAATTATCACCTGAGTGGCTTCAGGTCTGAGCTGCAAGCGTGTACTGAATGGAAGGTGTAGTGACCTTTCTCCACCACTAGTTTTACAAAGCCATACATTTCCCTTATACCAGTCAGCAAAGTACCTAGGTGAAATGTACACCCCATTTAACACATATTCCTTCACTGTCTCAGATATCCCCCCCCTCTTCTCCAGACCGGAGGGCTGGTTATCCAGACCGGAGGGCTGGTCAACAATCCTAAAAAGACAGTGAACTCCGGACCAGTCATGGCCATCATCAGCTTCATCTTCACTATTGTCATCTGTATCTTCACTTGATCCATAGACAACATCAGCTCTGTCTTCATCTGAAGCATCTGCACTACCCTGTACCCTCCCAGGCCTATACTCTCTGCGGGCCTCGGGTATCCTGCACGGTTTTAGCTTGACCTTAGTGCCGGGCTCAGTTTCGGTATAGTGCCTCACCGGAGAAGCACGACCAGACACGTCAGAACACCTCTGCTGATTCTTCCTCAGAAACTCTCGTACTTCCTGTTTCTGGTGCACTGACCATGTGTCACCAACTATCACAGGAGGTATAGGGGGTTTTTCACCTTTCTCTAATTCCCCTTGAACCTTCTTTAGCACATCTACTTTCTTAAATATCAGTTGATTCATAAATTCTATTTCACAGAACTTAAGCTCCTCGGCCATGGTGTCTGACCATTTTAAGCTACACTGTTCAAACGATTGGCACTGTAGAAGGAGCTGATCGTTTTTCTTTCTCAGTACACATAATTCATCCTCTAAGTCTTCAGCTGCATTGTAATGTTCTACCGTGACAGCAGCATTCTTATATAGAACCTTAAACTTATTGAGCAGCATTTGCATTTGAGAATTTACCTTGACATGTTCAGTTTCACGCAAATGTGCATTTTTCTCCTCCAACATGCTGGAATCACCAGATGGGGTAATTTCCTGCATCCCTTGCAACAAATTCATATTTTTTCCTTTCTTCTCATTCAAAATTTCAGTACGCCCCGCTAGTTCATCCATTTCTTGTACAGGCTCACTTTGCACAAGACGCAGAGCTCTTACTTCTTTCTTCAGGAGATCCACATCTTCTAACAAGTCAAAGTTCTTCATCTTTTCTGCTTTCACCTCCTCATGTAATTGCTGCATTTGCTCTCGCAATGAAGAGATTCCCTGTATCCTTTCTTTTACTTTATTGACCTTCTCAAGAAGCTGCTCATGGCTCTCATCATGCTCCTTCATCACAGTTTGGAGTTTTTTCTGAGAAGTAATCAATTCATCTTGGTCTTTTTGGAAGTGCATTAGAGCAGCAGGGTGATTTGCTGCTGAAGGAGAAAAAAAAAAAAAAATCTCTCTTTAAATCTTCTGCTTCAGCGAGTGTGAGCGAGCTGAGTGTGACCGGTGCGCAAGTGTGAACGGTGGTAAGTGTGACTTGAGATTCAGTGAAGAAGTATTTGAAAAACCTTTAATCAAATACCTGTGTGAATTGGTGTGAGTGGCTGAATTGTGGATTTCTGAGTGCCTTTCTACCTATTCTATCTTTTGGGGGCTTTTTTAACATATATTTTTTTTCTCTAAAGGATTAATCTCTTATTTTACTATCTGTGTGTTTAAAGGTTTAAAGGTTAACTATATTGCATTTAAATCTTGGTGTAGCTATATTCACAAGGGGTTAATTAAGGGTGGGGGTTCATAATTAAGGGTTTATAAGGGCCAGCTGGTTGGGACTCAAGTCTTTTTGGAAGTGCATTAGAGCAGCAGGGTGATTTGCTGCTGAAGGAGAAAAAAAAAAAAAAAAATCTCTCTTTAAATCTTCTGCTTCAGCGAGTGTGACCGGTGCGCAAGTGTGAACGGTGGTAAGTGTGACTTGAGATTCAGTGACTTTGGATTCAGGGAGTTTCCAAGGGAGGATTTACTGAATTGCTGTTACTGTATATTTTATTAATACTTTTTATTTATTTTTACTTATCTTTGCTGTCTGGTGAAATCCCCATTAGATATGTGCTCCACTATTGCCAATGCCGTCCAATGTACATCTTGCCACATGTATGCAGTCCTTGAACAGCCGGTCGAGGGTGCATACTGCTGTGTGAGATGTGAGCACGTTGTGCATTTGGAAGCCCAAATCTTGGATCTAAATGTGCAGCTGGCAACACTGAGATCCATAGACAATATGGAAAGGAGTCTTCTGCTCACTGAGCAGACGCTCAATGGGATAGATGAGGGGGGGGGGGATGCTAGGGTGGAGCTGCAGGACACTGAAGTAGGAAGCTGGGTGACAGTTAGAAAGCGGGGTAGAGGGAAGAGCGCCAGGGAGGCTAGTCCTGATCTGGCACACCCCAATAAGTTTGCAAAGTTGGCAGATGAAGGGGTTGTCAGTACAGGGGTAGCACTGCTGCAGCCAGGCATGTCCTCTGAAAGCCGGGGGAGTGTCTGCTCCAGTAAGGGGGAATTAGGAGAGCAGGGCAGGCCAGACAGGTGCTGGTAGTGGGGGACTCAATTATTAGGGGAACAGATAGGGCAATCTGTCACAAAGACAGGGATTGTCGAACAGTGTGCTGCCTACCAGGCGCTCGAGTCCGACACATCTCTGATCGGGTTGACAGATTACTGGGAGGGGCTGGTGAGGACCCAGCGGTCATGGTGCACATTGGCACAAATGACAAAGTTAGAGGCAGGTGGAAGGTCCTTAAAGATGATTTCAGGGAATTAGGCTGCAAGCTTAAAGCAAGGACCTCCAACGTGGTATTTTCTGAAATACTGCCGGTACCACGTGCCACACCAGAGAGGCAACGGGAGATTAGGGAGGTTAATAAGTGGCTCAAGAATTGGTGTAGGAAGGAGGGGTTTGGGTTCCTGGAGAACTGGGCCGACTTCTCAGTTGGCTACAGGTTCTATGCTAGGGATGGGCTGCACCTCAATGGGGAGGGTGCAGCTGTGCTGGGGGAGAAAATGGCTAGAAGGTTGGAGGAGTCTTTAAACTAGGGACTGGGGGGGAGGGTATTCATTTTATAGGAGGGGAAGGCAGTACAGATAGAGACCTGGGCACAAATAATGAAATTGGGGGTGGGGTTAGAACAGTTAATAATTTAAGAAAGAATAGAGGTTCAGAGAGATACATAAAGTGCATGTATACTAATGCTAGAAGCCTCACCAACAAAATGGCGGAATTAGAATTAATTTTGTTGGAACATAATTATGACATGGTGGGGATATCTGAGACTTGGCTGGATGAGAGCCACGACTGGGCGGTTAATTTACAGGGCTATAGTCTGTTTAGAAATGACCGTAAAAATAAGCGAGGTGGGGGTGTGTGTTTATATGTAAAATCATCCTTAAAACCCATCCTGCGTGATATCTGTGAATCTAATGAAGATGTAGAGTCTCTGTGGGTGGAGATTAGGGGAGGGGGGAAAAATAATAAATTATTGATAGGGGTTTGTTATAAGTCTCCTAAAATAATGGAAGCAACAGAGAATATCCTCGTAAAGCAAATAGATGAAGCAGCAACTCAAGGAGAAGTCATTATTATGGGGGACTTCAACTACCCTGAAATACATTGGGGAACAGAAACCTGCAGTTCCAGCAAAGGTAATAAGTTTTTGGCAACTATGAGAGACAATTACCTTTCACAACTAGTTCAGGACCCAACAAGAGGGGGGGCACTGCTAGACCTAATATTATCCAACAGGCCAGACCGCATATCAAATATAAGGGTTGGGGGTCACTTGGGTAATAGTGATCACAAAATAATAAGCTTTCATGTATCCTTTAATAAGATGTGTAGTCGAGGGGTTACAAGGACACTAAACTTCAGGAAGGCAAATTTCCAACGGATGAGAGATGATCTTGGTGCAATAAACTGGGACGATATCCTGAGACATAAAAATACACAAAGAAAATGGGAGACGTTTATTAGTATCCTGAATAGGACCTGTGCACAGTATATACCCTATGGGAATAAACATGCTAGAATTAGGAGGAAACCACTATGGCTAAATAGGGCTGTAAGGGGCGCAATAAGGGACAAAAAGAAAGCGTTTAGGGAATTAAAGCAAGTAGGTAGTGAAGAGGCATTAAATAAATACAGAAGACTGAATAAATTCTGTAAAAAGCAAATCAAGACAGCAAAGATTGAGGCAGAGAGACTCATTGCCAGAGAAAGTAAAAATAATCCCAAAATATTCTTTAACTACATAAATAGCAAGAAACTAAAAAATTATAGTGTTGGTCCCCTTAAAAAAAGTCTGGGTGAAATGGTGGATGAGGATGAGGAAAAAGCCAATATGCTAAATGACTTTTTTTCAACTGTATTTACACAAGAAAATCCCATGACAGATAACATGATCAGAGATAAAAAAATTTATCCATTAAATGTCACATGCTTAACCCAGCAGGAAGTACGGCGGCGTCTAAAAATCACTAAAGTTGACAAATCCCCGGGCCCGGATGGGATACACCCCCGAGTACTGCAGGAATTAAGTACAGTTATAGATAGACCATTATTTTTAATCTTTAAAGATTCCATAATAACTGGGTCTGTACCACAGGACTGGCGTATAGCAAATGTGGTGCCAATATTCAAAAAGGGGGCAAAAACTGAACCTGGAAATTATAGGCCAGTGAGCTTAACATCTACTGTGGGTAAAATCCTGGAGGGTTTTTTAAGGGATACTATATTGGAGTATCTGAAGCTGAATAACCTCATGACACAGTATCAGCATGGGTTTACGAGGGACCGTTCTTGTCAGACTAATCTGATAAGCTTTTATGAAGGGGTAAGTTCAGGACTAGACCAAGGGAATGCAGTGGACGTGGTGTTCATGGACTTCTCAAAAGCTTTTGATACAGTGCCACACAAAAGGTTGATACATAAAATGAGAACAATGGGGATAGGGGAAAATATGTGTAAGTGGGTTAAGAACTGGCTCATGGATAGAAAACAAAGGGTGGTTATTAATGGAGCACACTCGGACTGGGTCACGGTTAGCAGTGGGGTACCACAGGGGTCAGTATTGGGGCCGCTTCTCTTTAATGTAACGCTGGTATTGTCTGTACTTTGTTTTCCAGCGTTACTCTGCATGTTTTTTGCATTAACCCTTTTGCTCCTTTCCCCCTAACCAGCTGGGATACTGTTGTCTGTTACCTATATGGATGCTGCTCAGTTCCCGGCTCTGCTGCGTACCCGTACTTGCGTGAGTGGCTCCGCTGCTTTGCATGACCGCCCGCATGTGCGGTTCCTGACTTGCTGTGAAAGCCGTCCGTAGCTTGCAAAGTCCTCTGCAGTGGTGCATGACTTACTGCGTGGTTGGCAGCAGCCATTGTTGGGTTCCCTCTGTGTTGTGCTGTCTGGCTCTGCATAGGGGGCGCGGCCCACACCTGTCCTGCTTTTATGTGGATTGGGTGTTTACTAGAATTACTGCTCCAGCCTATCGCTGTGAAGCAGCTCATATATAAAGTTCCCCAGCCCTAGTGGGCGTGGCCAGAGCTTCGCATTGAATCCACACTGAATCCCTGAACCTAGCCGTATGTGGTTGTGTGTTCAGCTCCTGCTCTGAAGTTGATCAGCTCTGGAGAGCTGATTCCTGTTCCTGCTGTGTCTTGTTCCCTGATCCTGGATCAAACCCGGTGCCTGAATGTCTGAATTGTGTCTTGTGTTTCCGCCTATGCTGGGGGCTGATTACCCAGATCGCCGTTCCTGGAGGCTGTATATCCAGGCCTGTTCCTGCTGTGTCTAATTACCTGAACCCCTGATCTTGGATCGCATCCTGTACCTGACTTTCTGAACTGTGTCCTCTGTGTTATGTTCCTGAAATCCTGCTGTGTCCAGAACCCTGTGCCAGTGACTGTGAATCCTTGCTATATAACCTGAGTTCATCTTGGAAGGAGGAGTCCGGTGTGTGCTGAGTTTCTGTTACTCTGTGCTCAGCCTCTGTGCAATCCCCGGCCAGCTCCCGTTGAGCCTGGCGGGGCTTGCACCAGACCGCTGGGGTTCCTTTTCAGGTCGCTGCCAGATGTCCGGATCCTATGCCTGATGACCATGGCCTGATGTCCGATGTCCGACGACCACTTCCAGATGTCCGGATCCTATCCTTCCTGCCTGATGTCCGGATCCTGCCGATCATTGCCAGATGTCCGGAGCCTGCTGATCGGTGCCAGATGTCCGGAGTCCGAGGCCTGTGTTCCAGTCCGTGTTCCTGTGATTCAATCCATGTTCCTGTCCGTGTTCCTGACTCCCTGAGACCCAGTCCGTGTTCCTGTCTGTGTTCCTGACTCTCTGAGATCCAATCCGTGTTCCTGTTGTTCCTGTGCAGTCTAACTCTGTTTCAGCCATCAGCTCCTGATTCCAGTTACCTGTCTGTTACCTGTCGGCTTGCCTGTCTGCCATCCGTCTGCAGTTCCTTCCAGAGGTTCGGACGTCATCTGCAGAGATCCCCGGCTCTTGCCTGCTCACCTAGGAGCGATCATCTGCCATCCGACTGCAGCTCCATCCGGAAGTTCGGACATCATCTGCAGAGATCCCCGGCTCTTGCCTGCTCACCTGGGAGCGATCATCTGCCATCCGACTGCAGCCTACCTGGAGGCTCCACCATATCAGGTCGTATATACCTGCCTGCCTAGAGCCTGCCTGGTCACTTGTCGTGACAACCTGCCTGTCCCAGAGACTGCCCTGGTCACTAGCCGTGACAACCTGCCTGTCCCAGAGTCTGCCTGGTCACTTGCCGTGACAACCTGCCTGTCCCAGAGACTGTCTGGTCACTAGCCGTGACAACCTGCCTGTCCCAGAGACTGCCCTGGTCACTAGCCGTGACAACCTGCCTGTCCCAGAGACTGCCTTGGTCACTTGCCGTGACAACCTGCCTGTCCCAGAGACTGCCTGGTCACTTGCCGTGACAACCTGCCTGTCCCAGAGACTGCCTTGGTCACTTGCCGTGACAACCTGCCTGTCCTGCCGGTTCCTCCTTGGTCTACCCTGTGATGACGTCTGTCCTGGGTCGGTGTCTGATGTTCTCCTGCTGAGCCTGTGCTACGCCTGAGGCCTGAGAGAGAGGCCGTCCTAGTATGCCCGTGCCAGATGACCCTGGACTTCATCAACCCGTGATGACCCCGCCATCGTCTGACGTTCGTCCTGGGCCGGTGTCTGATGTTCTCCTGCTGAGCCTGTGCTACGCCCGAGGCCTGAGAGTGAGGCCATACTAGTATGCCCGTGCCAGATGATCCTGGACTTCATCAACCCGTGATGACCCCGCCATCGTCTGAAGTCTGTCTGAGGTCGGTGTCTGATGTTCTCCTGCTGAGCCTGTGCTACGCCTAAGGCCTGAGAGAGAGGCCGTCCAAGTATGCCTGTGCCAGATAACCCTGGACTGCATCTACCCGTGATGTCCTCCAGCACTCGTCTGTGATCCTGAGTTGTGTACCCTTCTCTGATGTGCGGAATCGGGAGCCCGGTCTTATGTTCTGTTTATGTACTTTGTTTCTTTAAGTAAACTTTATGTTTCTTCTTACCTGAAGTTGTGCGGTGTTGTCTAGTCCTGCAGGTCGCCACCTTGCCCACATGCCCAGCTGCCACGGATCCCGGTCGCTGCCCTTCCCTAGTCCGGGCAGGCCCGGGTCTCCCTCCGTGGTCCAGTGGGTCCACATTCTCTTACCATCTGGGACCCATGCCTCACGTCGTCGTGGACTGGCGGCGTGGGAGCATTGGCTAGCTAGGCAAGCTATGCCATGTCCCGACGCCCCACAGCCGTGGGAAGCGCTACATTTAACATATTTATTAATGACCTTGTAGGGGGCATACAGAGTAGTATTTCAATATTTGCAGATGACACTAAACTCTGCAGGGTAATAAATACAGAGGAGGATAATTTTATATTACAGGAGGATTTATGTAAACTAGAAGCTTGGGCTGATAAATGGCAAATGAGCTTTAATGGGGATAAATGTAAGGTCATGCACTTGGGTAGAACAAATAAGATGTATAATTATGTGCTTAATTGTAAAACACTGGGCAAAACTGTCACTGAAAAAGACTTGGGTGTATGGGTGGACGACAAACTCACATTTAGTGGCCAATGTCAGGCAGCTGCTGCCAAGGCAAATAAAATAATGGGATGCATTAGACGAGGCATAGATGCTCATGAGGAGAACATAATTTTACCTCTATACAAGTCACTGGTGCGACCACACTTAGAATACTGTGTGCAGTTCTGGTCTCCGGTGTATAAGAAAGACATAGCTGAACTGGAGCGGGTGCAGAGAAGAGCGACCAAGGTTATTAGAGAACTGGGGGGTCTGCAATACCAAGACAGGTTATTACACTTGGGGTTATTTAGTTTGGAAAAACGAAGGCTTAGGGGTGATCTTATTACAATGTACAATATATGAGGGGACAGTACAAAGACCTTTCTAATGATCTTTTTACTCTTAGACCTGTGACGGGGACGAGGGGGCATCCTCTACGTCTGGAGGAAAGAAGGTTTAGCCATAATCACAGATGCAGATTCTTTACTGTAAGAGCAGTGAGACTATGGAACTCTCTGCCGTCTAATGTTGTAATGAGTGATTCCTTACTAAAATTTAAGAGGGGACTGGATGCCTTTCTTGAAAAGTATAATATTACAGGCTATATTCACTAGTTTCCTAGATACAGCGTTGATCCAGGGAGCTAGTCTGATTGCCGTATGTGGAGTCGGGAAGGAATTTTTTTCCCCAATGTGAAGCTTACTGTTTGCCACTTGGGTTTTTTTTGCCTTCCTCTGGATCAACATGTTAGGGCAGGTTAGGATAGGATATGGGTTGAACTAGATGGACTTAAAGTCTTCCTTCAACCTTAATAACTATGTTGTACCTGTGCAACCACTTTTTCTTGATCTTGCAAGGTACTATATACACTTTCCCTTTCACTTTGTGCTCTCTGGAGCAACTGCTGGAACCGCTCACGTTCCTGGCGAAGAGATACCACATCCAGTTCACACTGCTGAAGCCGCTCGCGTAATGCAACATTATCAGTCTTCATTTCTTTGGTGGAGACCTCATGGAGACGCATCTTCTCCTGTAGCTGTTGGACGTCCTTTACGTCTTCGGCCCCTTCTTCAGGCTCTTCTGGGAGAACATGCTCAGAAGCCCTACCGTCAGTCTTACATTCTACCTCTTCAGTCACATCATTATGGTATCCAATATCTCCATTTATTCTAGCTTTCAAGTTCTCCTTGATAGCTGCATCTGTATACTCAGAACCCGTCTGACTCTTCTCTTCCACCAGGTTCGGCATCCCATCTGAGCTCCCGTGTGTCTGCAGCGGCAACGGAGTGATACACCGCTTTTCCCAATCGTTGGACGTGGCTCAGATGTAGACTCCATGAAAGTGCGCTTGAGCTCACCAATGCCAGCCTGATGTCTCAAAATCTCATCTTGTGATTTATCCAGATCCTTTATGTCGCTCGGGAACACTGATGGAGCACCGGGCGCCGAACTTCCAGCCTGAGCTTCGCAAGTTGCAGCTACTGATCCGGACAGTAAACCGTCCACGCCACTGTCTCCGGCAGAAACAGATTCCTGGGCAGAATCAGTCACCACACTTTCACTTGAGACCTCAGCTTCTGATGAGGCATCTGGTTTGGTGTCTACCACTGCCATGGCTTTTTCCACCTCTGCAGCATTACCTTCAGAGTCCTTGGCATGATGCAGCTCCATACCATACATTGATAACTTCTCATTCTCAACAGCATCTACTTGTGCTGTATTCAGTTTCAGAGTCCTGCCTTTAAAGCTCAGCTCTCCTCCTTTCACCTTGGTCTTCGCCAGGGAATCTGCCAACTGTAAACTATCTTCAGATGCCATCTTCTGTCCGGCTGTAAGGTCAGCATCAGCTTTCTTCTCAAGACCCTCAACCTCCTCTGTTACCATGCCTTCCTCATTTGCACTGTTTGCTTGATCATCATCAGATGATTCACTACCACTATCCCTGTCTGGCCCTTTTTTCTCATTCACCTCCGGCTCACTTTCAGGGTTATACAATTCATCATCTTGATCTGGAACCTCAGTTAAAATGTCATCCAGAACATTAACTTCACCATCTTTTCCCTGGTTTCCCTCAGGTGGTCCATCAAGTACGTGACTATGTGACAACCCCAGCACTATACTTCTATCTAGCTCAGGTACCAGGAGCTGACTCACGACCTCTCCCTGGACTTCAGTGTCCCTATACAATAGGTTATTGTTCATGGCAGCATGAGGAACCTCTCCTCAGAGCTAGGCTCTTGGGGAACCTCATTTAGAACAATTATATTTTCCTGTGCCGTTTTAAGAGTGGGGTCTCGCAACTGCTCACTCCCAAAATTGTCACAGGACACAGGTAGGTCAGGGACACTCAGTTCCCGAGAACCACCATCCTTGTCTCCCAACATCACCTGCAAAGGAATTTCATCTTTATCACGGTCATCATCATTATCGGTATCATTATCATGATTATGATCAGTATCATCATCACTATCATGATCATCATCATTATCAGCATCATTATCATGGTCATCATCATTATCATGATCATCATCATCATCATTATCACATAAGTTTAACGGCCCACTAGCATTGTGTTCCGCCCCTCGGGACTGCGCACCCTCAGTAGGAGCTTCATCACACTGTCCAGCAGAAACATTTTTCTCCCAGAGATCCTTAGACCGGGGAAAGTCATTACCCAATATGACGGGGTGCACCAGGTTCTTCACTACCCCCACTTCACATGAAACCTCCCCGAGTTTGGGGACCAAGTCCACGGCAGTCTCTGGGTAGACTTTGGTGTCTCCATGGATGCACACCACACTCAGGTGTTTATCAGGGATGAAGTCCCTATCAATCAGGCTGTCACGTACGAGAGTCACTTGACTCCCTGAGTCCAGGAGGGCCTGTGCTGGGCAGCCATTTATAACCACCGGGG
>JARQOD010002256.1:0-80869 GCA_033576555.1 Oophaga sylvatica
CTGGTGGAGCTTAGTATACATGGCCTAATAGAATGAGTACCACACACTGCTACTATGCCCAAAATTATTGTCCAGGCAAGATGCAGATAAAAATTATTAGTAATTTCAACACTGGTGGAGCTTAGTATAGTGGCCTAATAGAATGAGTACCACACACTGCTACTATGCCCAAAATTATTGTCCAGGCAAGAAGCAGATAAAAATTATTAGTAATTTCAATGCTGGTGGAGCTTAGTATAGATGGCCTAATAGAATGAGTACCACACACTGCTACTATGCCCAAAATTATTGTCCAGGCAAGATGCAGATAAAATGTATGAGTAATTTCAACGCTGGTGGAGCTTAGTATAGATAGCCTAATAGTATGAGTACCACAAACTGCTACTATGCCCAAAATTATTGTCCAGGCAAGATGCAGATAAAAATTATTAGTAATTTTAACGCTGGTGGAGCTTAGTGTAAATGGCCTAATAGAATGAGTACCACACACTGCTACTATGCCCAAAATTATTGTCCAGTCAAGATGCAGCTTAAAATTCGTAGTTATTTGAATGCTGGTGGAGCTTAGTTTAGATGGCCTAATAGAATGAGTGCCACACGTTGCTAGTATGCCCAAAATTATTGTCCAGGCAAGATGCAGATAAAAATTATTAGCAATTTCAACGCTGGTGGAGCTTAGTATAGATGGCATAATAGAATGAGTAACACACACTGCTACTATGCCCAAAATTATTGTCCAGGCAAGATGCAGATAAAAATTATTAGTAATTTCAACGCTGATGGAGCTTAGAATAGATGGCCTAATTGAATGAGTACCACACACTGCTACTATGCCCAAAATTATTGTCCAGGCAAGATGCAGATAAAAATTCATAGTTATTTGAACGCTGGTGGAGCTTAGTATAGATGGCCTAATAGAATGAGTACCACACACTGCTACTATGCCCAAAATTATTGTCCAGGCAAGATACAGATAAAAATTATTAGTAATTTCAACGCTGGTGGAGCTTAGTATACATGGCCTAATAGAATGAGTACCACACACTGCTACTATGCCCAAAATTATTGTCCAGGCAAGATGCAGATAAAAATTATTAGTAATTTCAACACTGGTGAAGCTTAGTATAGTTGGCCTAATTATATTGAGTACCACACACTGCTACTATGCCCAAAATTATTGTCCAGGCAAGATGCAGATAAAAAATTATTAGTAATTTCAACACTGGTGAAGCTTAGTATAGTTGGCCTAATTATAATGAGTACCACACACTGCTACTATGCTCAAAATTATTGTCCAGGCAAGATGCAGCTAAAAATTATTAGTAATTTCAACGCTGGTGGAGCTTAGTATACATGGCCTAATAGAATGAGTACCACACACTGCTACTATGCCCAAAATTATTGTCCAGGCAAGATGCAGATAAAAATTATTAGTAATTTTAACGCTGGTGGAGCTTAGTATAGATGGCCTAATAGAATGAGTACCACACACTGCTACTATGCCCAAAATTATTGTCCAGGCAAGATGCAGATAAAATGTATTAGTAATTTCAACACTGGTGGAGCTTAGTATAGATGGCCTAATAGAATGAGTACCACACACTGCTACTATGTCCAAAATTATTGTCCAGGCAAGATGCAGATAAAAATTATTAGTAATTTTAACGCTGGTGGAGCTTAGTATAAATGGCGTAATAGAATGAGTACCACACACTGCTACTATGCCCAAAATTATTGTCCAGGCAAGATGCAGCTTAAAATTATTAGTAATTTCAACGCTGGTGGAGCTTAGTATCGATGGCCTAATAGAATGAGTACCACACACTGCTACTATGCCCAAAATTATTGTCCAGGCAAGATGCAGATAAAAATTATTATTAATTTCAATGCTGGTGGAGCTTAGTATAGATGGCCTAATAGAGTGAGTGCCACATACTGCTACTATGCCCAAAATTATTGTCCAGGCAAGATGCAGATAAAATGTATTAGTAATTTCAACGCTGGTGGAGCTTAGTATAGATGGCCTAATAGAATGAGTACCACACACTGCTACTATGCCCAAAATTATTGTCCAGGCAAGATGCAGCTAAAAATTCATATTATTTGAACGCTGGTGGAGCTTTGTATAGATGGCCTAATAGAATGAGTACCACACACTGCTACTTTGCCCAAAATTATTGTCCAGGCAAGATGCAGATAAAAATTATTAGTAATTTCAATGCTGGTGGAGCTTAATATAGATGGCCTAATAGAATGAGTACCACACACTGCTACTATGCCGAAAATTATTTTCCAGGCAAGATGCAGCTAAAAATTCATAGTTATTTGAATGCTGGCAGAGCTGGCAAAAGTGATAGGGTGCAATTACAAATAGTCACTACTCCCAAGTTGACCTATCTGTCTATTTAAGAGCACAGACCTGCCTGCTAAAAGTGCTAGGAACTGCTGTAACCTAGCCCTCAAAAGGGCTGCAATTACAAACTAGTCCCGCTCCCTTCTCCCTAAACCTTTCTGTCGCTTTAAGTGAAATTTCGCTTCCAATTTGCTGCTGCACAAGATAGCGCTCACAGCAGCAGCAGTGCCGTCTAATACTCTGCTGCAGCAGTGAGAAAATGGTGGCGATGGGGAAAATGGCTGGGTCTTATAGGGCAAGGACATGTGACATACACAGCCAATGACACATGCCCTTGCTTGTGTGATAAAAAAGCACTTCGCTCAGTGTGAGCGCTGCTGATAGGCTGACAGACTGCACCTCCCACTGGAAATGCGGGAAAGAGAAAAAAAAATGTAGATCTTCATTATTTCTGCAGAGATCTATCGCATGCCCCTCCCCCGCCCCGCTGAACACTCAAACTGTGTATTAACATTGATTCTCAGCATTACTGTGAAAAAATCCAGTTACGATTTTGGTGCACGAACAGTATCGAACATAACCTCGAACAGCCGGATTTTTTCCAAATCGTTCGGGTTCGTCAAAGGGCTCGAACACCGCCCAAAACAGCTCGAATTTGAGATTGGCGAACAGTTTGATTCGAACACCTCTCATCTCTATTGTATGTTCCAAAATTGGAAGGTGGATTATTATCTGTGAAACTTTAACAGCAAAAGGACTTACAGTAAAATTCAAAGACAATGAGTGTGCAATTATTGCAGGAAACAAGATGATAACCAAAGTCAAGGCAGATGAACAATTATATAATTTTGACAAACCAAAGGAACAGATGAAGGTATGTACACATGATCACAAAAACTGTATTCACATGTGGCATAGATGTCTAGGACATAGACACCTGGCAGTATAAGGGAACTACAGAGAAAAGAATTGACAAAAGATTTAAAGATATCAGATTGCTCAATTACCATAAGATGTGAATGTTGTATAAAATCCAAAGCCACAAGGATATCTATTCCAAAAGAAAGTGAGATGAAAAGCAAAAAACCACTTGATTTGGTGCATACTGACATATGTGGATCTATGAAAGTGACTACATCAGGAGGCAATAGATACATGTTGACTTTTATAGAAGACTACTCAAGATACACAGTCACATACTTAATTCAGAACAAAAGTGAAGTTTTTGATAAACTTGGAGACTATGTAACAAGATCAAGTAACAAATTTCAAAGGAAGCGAATTGTCATCAGAAGTGATAATGGAGGTTAATTTACAGGTCACAGAATAGAAGACTACTTAAGACAAAATGGAATAGAACATCAGAAAACTGTTCCATACACACCTGAACAAAATGGAGTAGCAGAAAGGAAAAACAGAACTCTAAGGCTGGAGTCACACAGAACGTTTAAAAAAAACGGTCCGATTTTGTAATGCGATAATCGCACAACAGTTCTCCGTATGTTGATCCGTATGTAATCCGTTTTCAATGCGATGATGCGATTTCCTCGCATGTCAGGATCAGTGTGGCATCCGTATGGCTTTTCATTTCTCACTGCTTTTCCCCTTTGAATTTAATGGCTCAATGGGCTGTAATGAGGAAAATATGTGCGTATTTCTCGCAAGTCACACTGATGGTCCGCGTGGTGTCTGTTTTTTTGTCGCACCCATAGACTTGCATTGGCGATTCTCAGCCGAGATACGCATACAATGTCACTCGTATAAAACGAGCGAGAAAAAAATCGGCTGATGGGAGCTGCCCCATAGAATAACATTGGGACGAGTGCTAGGCGATTTTTTATCGCCTAGCACTCGTCCGTATTATACAGTAGTGTGACCCCGGCCTAACAGAGATGATGAGATGTATGCTGACAGATTCTAAACTACCAGAGAAATATTGGGGTGAGGTAGCAATGACAGCTACATATCTACAGAACTGACTTTTTTTCAGAAAACTGAAGAAAATGCCATATGAACTGTGGCAAGGTATGAAACCAAGTGTCAATCATTTTAAAGTCTTTGGATGTAAAGTTTTTATATTTATTCCAACAGAAAAACGTTCCAAACTTCAAAACAGATCCATGGAAGGAATATTCGTTGGATATAGTGAAAACTGCAAAGGATATAGAATCTTAGATCCCAAAACAGACAGAGTTACAGTGAGTAACAGTGTGACATTCATTGAAGATTTAAATGAAGACATTATGATTTCAGTTGAAACAAAAAATGAGAAAAACAATAGTGACATAACTGAAGAAATATCTGATGAGAAAGTAGTATAGGAAAGATGTGTATCTTCGTACCGTGTTAGCCAGTAGATAGAAAAATATTTAGACTTGAGAATCCTCGGTGGTTGATACCTTTTAATGGCTAACTGAAAAGATGGTAACAAATTGCAAGCTTTCGAGACTACTCAGGTCTCTTCATCAGGCAAAGACTAAAACAAAAACTGAAGAATCACATATTTATATACACAAAAGGACACAGGAATAGTGCAATAGGTAAGACAAGTGACGTGAAGCAGAACTGTCATTATGGCAGAGGGATGAACATAAATATTGGAACAGTTCATAGATAAGGAGAGAAAGTTTTATTGCCCTCTGATTGGGGTTTAGACTTGAGAGTCCTCGGTGGTTGATACCTTTTAATGGCTAACTGAAAAGATGGTAACAAATTGCAAGCTTTCGAGACTACTCAGGTCTCTTCATCAGGCAAAGACTAAAACAAAAACTGAAGAATCACATATTTATATACACAAAAGGACACAGGAAGTAGTGCAATAGGTAAGACAAGTGACGTGAAGCAGAAGTAGAAATTAATGAAGAACAAAATAATGAAAATGAAGAATCACAACTACAAACAGACACAGAACCAAGACGTTCAATAAGAGAGAACAAAGGAAAACCACCAAAACGTCTCTCATACAAGACAAGTATAAGAAAAAATCCATGAGCCTACCTCTTGGGAAGACATATCTAAACTTCCTGAAGAAGAAGCTAATAATTGGATAGAAGCAACAGAAACAGAGATTAATTTGCCTGAAGGAAGAAAAGCCATAGGATTTAAATGGATTTTTAAAGTAAAATACCAAACAGATGGCACATCTGAAAGATATCGAGCAAGGCTCGTAGCTAAAGGGTATTCTCAAAAAGATGGAGAAGACTATGATGAAACATTTGCTCCAGTTGTCAAACACATTACAATAAGAACTTTACTTACAGTTGCAGCAGTGGAACAGATGGAACTAAGACATCTGGATGTAAAGACAGCTTTTTTGAATGGAGATTTAACAGAAGACATTTACATGGAACAACCTCCAGGATTCAAAGATGAAAGAAATCCAAACAAAGTTTGTAAACTACAGAAAAGCATATATGGTTTAAAACAAGCAGCTAAAGCGTGGAATGACAAAATCACGGAAGTACTAACAAATGAAAAATTTCAAAGAAGCAAAGCTGATCCATGCTTGTACACAAAAAGGCTGAGTAATAGATGGATTTATGTACTCATATATGTAGATGACATTTTGATTTGTTTCAAACAAGAAAGGGATAAAGAGAACATTCTAAAAATCCTGAAACAACATTTTGAAATCAAAGACTTAGGAAATGTAAAACAGTACCTAGGAATACAGATAGAAAGAGAAGACGGAAGTTTCCTACTGAATCAGAATCACATGATTCAAGACATAACAGAAAAATTTTGGACTAAAGGATGCAAAAACAGTAAAGTCTCCAATGGAAACTAATTATCTCAAAGAGATGAACAGTGAAAAGAATATGCTACCAAACAATGAAGAATACAGAACAGCAATAGGAAAACTACTGTATCTAGCAACCGTTACAAGACCAGACATCGCAGCAGCAGTAGGAATCCTGAGTAGAAAGGTATCAAAACCAAATAAAGCTGATTGGAATGCCGTGAAGAGAGTAATACGTTATTTGAAAGGAACTAGCAATGTTAAGCTGAAATTACCCACAGGTGATAATTGAATTTTAACAGGATATGTTGATGCAGATTGGGCTGGAGATCCAACTGACAGAAGATCTACCAGTGGACATATTTTTTTTCTCTCAAGTGGACCAATAAGTTGGACAAGTAAGAAACAGTCAATTGTGACACTATCTTCAACAGAAGCAGAATATGTTGCAGCAGCACATGTGAGTCAAGAAATACTGTGGTTAAGACAATTGTTGACAGACCTAGGACAACCACAGTTGGGACCAACAAAACTAAAAGAGGACAATCAAGGATGTCTTGTTCTTGCTCAGATGGAAAGAGTCAATCCAAGAACCAAGCATATTGATGTGAAATATCATTTCTTGAGAGATCATCAGGACCAAGGAGTCTTGAAGTTGGAGTATTGCCCTACTGAAGAAATGACAGCAGACATTTTCACGAAGGCGTTGAATGCTGATAAACATCAGAGACTAATAAAAAAGTTGGGTTTGATTGAATAAGTCCTTATTGTTGAGAAAGGGTGTTGGCATATACAACAGATCAGTACTTATTATAAGTAAAAGGAGGACTTTATGCTGACCTGACAATAGATGGCGATGTTGTGTAACGTTTCCTTCTGTTTAATGTATTGTATAAGAAATAGTCTCACTTGTAGTTTCACTTTCGTTTTGTTCCTGTTTCCTGATGCAATGCTGAAATGACTGTGCATTCTTCCTTTACCTCTGTGAAGTTTTCTACTGCAAAGGTGTGGATTCAGAAGCTGTGCAACAACCCACTCTAGAGCAAGCAACGTACAACTGTCCATGTGAAAAACACGGGCTCTCCAAATTAATGCCGGCTACTTTAAGTGATTGAACTTGTGCTTTGTTTATAATCATAGCGAAGGCAAATCGGATTGGGAACTGCAGATGCTTAACCCCTTTACTCCCGAGGGTTGTTTGCACGTTAATGCCTTGGCCAATTTTTATAATTCTGACCGCTGTCTCTTTATGAGGATATAACTCTGGAATGCTTCAACAGATCTTCGCGATTCTGAGATTGTTTTCTTCAGACATATTGTACTTCATGTTAATGGTAAAATTTCTTCAATATAACTTGCATTTATTTATGAAAAAAATGGAAATATGGTGAAAATTTTGAAAATTTTGTAATTTTCAAATTTTAATTTTTGTTCCATTATTCCCTTAAAACAGAGAAATATGTCACACAAAATAGTTAATAAATAACATTTCCCACATGTCTACTTTACATCAGCACAATTTTGGAACCAAAATTTTTGTTATTAGAAAGTTATAAGGGTTAAAAGTTGACCAGCGATTTTTCATTTTAACAACAAAATTTACAAAACCAATTTTTAGGTACCACCTCACATTTGAAGTCACTTTGAGGGGTCTATATGGCTGAAAATACCCAAAAGTGACACCATTTTAAAAACTGCACCCCTCAAAGTACTCAAAACCACATTCAAGAAGTTTATTAACCCTTCAGGTGCTTCACAAGAGCTGAAGCAACGTGGAAGGAAAAAATGAACATTTAACTTTTTAGTTACAAAAATTATATTTTACAAACAATTTTTTTATTTTACAAGGGTAAAAGGTAGAAAATGGACAGACAAAGTTGTTGTGCAATTTCTCCTGAGTACGCCAAAACCCCATATGTGGAGGAAAACCACTGTCTGGGTGCACGGCAGAGCTCAGAAGGGAAGGAGCGCCATAAGACTTTTTCAAACCAAATTTGTCTGGAATCGAAATTGGGCGCCATGTCGTGTTTGGAGAGCCCCTGATGTGCCTAAACAGTGGAAACCCCCGACAAGTGACACCATTTAGGAAACTAGACCCCCTAAGGAACTTATCTAGATCTGTTGTGAGCACTTTGAACCCCCAAATGCTTCACTAAAGTTTGTAATGCCTGGGAGTGAAAAAAATTTCCCACAAAAATGATTTTTTAGTCAATTTTGATTTTTCCAAAGGAAATTGGACCCAAAAAGTTGTTGTCCAATTTGTCCTGAGTAGGCTGATACCGCATATGTGGGGGATGGGAACTGTTTGGGCGTACGTCAGGGCTCGGAAAGGAAGTATTGATGTTTTGGAATGCAGACTTTGATGTGTGTCATGTCCAGTTTGCAGAGCCCATAATGTGCCTAAACAATGGAAACCCCCCACATGTGACCCCATTTTGCAAACTGGACACCCTAAGGAACTTATCTAGATGTGTGGTGAGCACTTTGAACCCCCAAGTGCTTCACACAAGTTTATAATGCCCGGGCATGAAAATAAAAAATCCTATTTTTTTACCCACAAAAATAATCTTTTAGTCACCAATGTTTTATTTTACCAAGGGTAACAGGAGAAATTGGACCCCAAAACTTGTTGTCCAATTAGTCCTGAGTACGCTGATACCCCATATGTGGGAGAAAACTACTGTATGGGCACACGTCGGGGCTCAGAAGGGAAGTAGTGATATTTTGGAATGCAGACTTTGATGGAATGATCTGTGGGCGTCATGTCGCGTTTGGATAGCCCCTGATGTGCCTAAACAATGGAAACCTCCACAAGTGAACACATTTTGGAAACTAGACCCCATGGAACTTATCTATATGTGTGGTGAGCACTTTGAACCCCCAAGTGCTTCACAGAAGTTTATAACTAGAGATGAGCGGTGTTCGACTCAAACTGTTCGCCAATCTCAAATTCGAGCTGTTTTGGGTGGTGTTTGAGCCGTTCGACGAACCCGAATGATTTGAAAAAAATCCAGCTGTTCGAGGTTATGTTCGATAACTTCGTGCACCAAAATCGTAACTGGATTTTTTCACAGTAATGCTGATAATCAATGTTAATACACAGTTTGAGTGTACAGCGGGGCGGGGGGGTGGGGCATGGGATGGATCTCTGCAGAAATAATGAAGATCTCCATTTTTTTTTATTTCTCTTTCCCGCATTTCCAGTGGGGAGGCGCAGTCTGTCAGCCTATCAGCAGCGCACACACGGAGCGAAGTGCTTTTTTTCACACAAGCAAGGGCATGTGTCATTGGCTGTGTATGTCACATGTCCTTGCCCTATAAGACCCAGCCATTTTCCCCGTCGCCACAATTTTCTCACTGCTGCAGCTGAGTGTTAGACGGCACTGCTGCTGCTGTTAGCGCTATATTGTGTAACTGTGAATTGCAAGCGAATTTTCTCTTAAATAGACAGAAAGGTTTAGGGAGTAGGGACTAGTTTGTAATTGCAGCCCTTTTGAGGGCTAGGTTACAGCAGTTCCTAGCACTTTTAGCAGGCATGTCTGTGCTCTTAAATAGACAGATAGGTTGGGAGTAGGGTTGAGCATTCCGATACTGCAAATATCGGGTATCGGCCGATATTGGCTGTATCGGAATTCCGATTCCGAGTACCGATATTTTCGTCATATCGGATACCGGAATCGGAATGTCACTGTCACTGTCAGTGTCCGTCTGTTGGGTCTGTCAGGAGTCAGCGGCACTTACCCGGCAGAAGATCTCCGGCGGTCACATCCCGGACTGCTTGATGGCCGCCATCCTCTTCTCCCTGGCAGTCACATGCAGTTTCTCGCGATAACTGCAGTGACTGCTGGGTAATCGCGGCCGTAAAGCAGTCCGATGACGTCACCGCCGGAGAAGCAGGTAATCAGCTGTGCTGCGCGGGATGTCAGGCTCTGCCTGGCATTCCGATGTAGCAGAGCTGGATCGTCGTGGGACACTCGTTACTATGGACTGCGTCGGACAGGTGGTATACTGTTGGTTTTTTTTTTTCTTTTTTTACAGGAGATCGATGGCGTCGCAGGAATGAGTGTATAATAAAAGAAATGAAAACTGTGTTGTCTCTTTTATTTCATTAAAAGACTTTTTTCTTGCTGTGTCTTTTTTTTAAACATTTAAAAACTTTGGGATTAATAATGGATCGGTGTCTTATTGACGCCTCTCCATTATTAACCGGGCTTATTGTCACCGTGCAATCAACGGTGACATTAACCCCTTATTACCCCGCTTGCCACCGCTACAGGGCAAGTGGGAAGAGCCGGGTAAAGTGCCACAATTGGCACATCTTTTGATGCGCCAAATGTGGGGCTGCTGTAGCCTGGTATTATCAGGCTGTTGAGGGCCAAAATCCATGGGCCTTGACAGTCTTTTAATACCAGGCCGCAGCAGTCTGCATTTTACTTGGCTGGTTAACAAAAATATGGGGGATCCCCACGCCGTGTTTTTTTCGAGGGGATCCCCTATTTTTGTTAACCAGCCAAGCTAAGCAGACTGCTGTGGCCTGGTATTATCAGGCTTGCAAGGTCCATGGATATTGGATCATTACCAGCCTGAAAAACCAGGCCTCAGCGGTCTGCTTCATCTGGCTGGTTAACAAAAATAGGGGGGACCCCACGCTAATTTTTTTCGAGGGGATCCCCTATTTTTGTTAATCAGCTAAGATATGCAGACTGCTGTGGCCTGGTATTATCAGGCTGGCAAGGTCCATGGATCTTGGCTCCTTAACAGCCTGAAAATCCAGGCCTCAGCGGTCTGCTTCATCTGGCTGGTTAACAAAAATAGGGGGGACCCCACGCCATTTTTTTTTCGAAGGGAACCCCTATTTTTGTTAATCAGTTCCCTCTGACGTCACTGATGGTGTCCCTGGCTGACCTGAAGTGAAAGTGGAAAGCAATCAATTAAGCTTTCCACTTCCTCTCCTGTCAGCCAGGAGAGGAGCTCATTCATTTGGGGGTTTACTGTGAGGCTGCAGCATTAGCTGCGGTCCCTGCAGTAAACATTAACCCTTTCTGAAGGATTACACCGTGGGACCTGACTGTGCATCGGATTGGTAAGAATAATTTTGCTTTATTATTTTATTTTTATTACAGGAAATGGTTTTAGCAGGTAAAATAAATATGGTCAAAAACTGTGTGATTATTTCATTAAACTTCTTTTTTATTAAAGTGTGTGTGTTTGATTTTTCTTTCATACAATAGGATTAATAATTGATAGTTGTCTAATTGACAGCTCTCAATTATTAACCTGGCTTAAAGTGACCTTTCAATTGCAAGGTCATTTTAACCCTTATTAACCCATTCGCCACCGCTACAGGGCAATGGGAATAGACGGGCAAAGTGCCAGAAAGGGCAAATCTAATTAGAGATTTGCCCTTTTTGGGGTGTCTGGGGGCAGATGTTAGTAGCCGGGGGGGGCAAAAATAATGGTCCCTCTCTGGGCTATTATTATCTGCCCCCACTCACTGGCTTTTGTCTGTCTGGTTGCGAAAATAGGGCGGGAGCCCACGCATTTTTTTTCAGCAATTTTACACCTCATATATATATATATACATGTCATTGAGTTTGTGACACATATATATATATATTTATAGTTCATACACTTCTACATAGTATAATAGCCGCTAATTCAATTGCCGGCTTTTGTGAAAATGCAGAACCCGACATGAAATGACACTTGGTTTACATAGAGTTAACCATGTCTTTTCATGTAGTTTGATATCTGATTTGCACAAACAATTACATGAGTGTAAGTGTGCAAAATTTCACACCTGTAGGGGTTAATTAAAGGTGTAAATTCGTAGCAAAAAAGTCCTTTTTTTTACAACGAATTTACACCTTTAATTAACCCCTACAGGTGTGAAATTTTGCACACAGCCACTCATGTAATTGTTTGTGCAAATCAGATATCAAACTACATGAAAAGACATGGTTAACTCTATGTAAACCAAGTGTCATTTCATGTCGGGTGCTTCTGTCTTTTCACAAAAGCCGACTTTACCCGGCAATTGAATCAGAGGCTATTTTACTATGTAGAAGTGTATAAACTATAAATATATGTATATACATATGTCACAATGACATGTATATATATATATGTATTCTATGTGTGTATATTTAGTGTTTACAAGGAAAGAATGGGGTTTTTTTAGTTACGATATTTTGTTCCCATAGACTTACATTGGATTTCCGGTATCGGTATCGGGTATCGCCGATATTTTAATGGTATCGGCGATACCATTCGATTCTGATACTTTTGGATATCGGAAAGTATCGCTCAACTCTAGTTGGGAGTAGTGACTAGTTGTAATTCCAGCCCTTTTGAGGACTAGGTTACATCAGTTCCTATCACTTTTTGCCAGGCAGGTCTGTTTTAATGCTGTGCAAGTGTTTTTCACAGCATTTGGCTAAATCTAGCTAAGCAAATCCTTTTGGGCCTCTTGCAGTGTGTGTTAGTCAGTGGAGTAGCCTATTGTGTTTCAAGCTACACCACCTGTGCATGTAATACATATTTTTTACTGCACCTAGCCAAGTAAAACCTTTTGGGCACAGTAGCAGTGTGTGGGTACTCATTCTATTAGGCCATCTATTCTAAGCTCCACCAGCTTTCAAATTACTAATAATTTTTAGCTGCATCTTGCCTGGAAAAATTTTTTTGGGCATAGTAGCAGTGTGTGGTACTCATTCTATTAGGCCATCTATACTAAGCTCCACCAGCTTTCAAATTACTAATAATTTTTAGCTGCATCTTGCCTGGAAAATAATTTTGGGCATAGTAGCAGTGTTTGGTACTCATTCTATTAGGCCATCTATACTAAGCTCCACCAGCTTTCAAATTACTAATAATTTTTTAGCTGCATCTTGCCTGGAAATAATAATTTTGGGCATAGTAGCAGTGTGTGGTACTCATTCTATTAGGCCATCTATACTAAGCTCCACCAGCTTTCAAATTACTAATAATTTTTAGGTGCATCTTGCCTGGAAAATAATTTTGGGCCTGTAGCAGTGTTTGGTACTCATTTTATTAGGCCATCTATACCAAGCTCCACCACCTGTTTATCTAATAAAATTGTTTTACTGCTTCTAACCCAGCCAATCCTTTTGGGCTAGTACAACAATTTGGCCACTCAGCTCTGCTCGGTTTCCATCCATCGTTTTTTGTGCAAACAACTCCAGAATTGTCAATTAGTTAACCACCAAAATGAGTGGCAAAAGGCCTGCTGCTGGTGGAAAGGGGAATAGGCGTGTTGGGAAGGGAAAAAAAGGTTGTGTCCGTGGGGTAGGTGTTAAAGCAACAGTAACATCTGCAGAAGAAAGACCATTTTCCAGCCAAACTAAGATGTCTACTTCTTTTAGTGGACAATGTGATACGATCCTTTCTTACGGCCTCGCCCATCGCTACAAATTCCAGATGAGGCACAAAAACAGCAGGTGCTTCAACAGATATCAAGTGCTCCTTTAAGTCAGCTCTCCTCCACCTCAACTTCAACATCACAAATACTCCAGTCCTCAGAGGTGTCACCTCAATCGCACTGGCTTCCTGACAGCTCCCAAGTCTCCAGCTGCCCGTCTGAGTATGGGGTAGAACAGATGGTTGAGTCTGCAGAGCTGTTTACTCATACTATAGCCTGGGAATCAGAGGTCGGCTCCAGAGCTTCTGTGAAACCAGACGAGGAAATGATCTGCACTGATGCCCAGAATCTGTCACGCTGTTACTGCATACAGGAGGTCTGGGGTCTATGCTGACCCTAAGCTGGGGACCTGACTAATCCCTCTACCTGGAGGTACTGTTGATGATACAGAGGTCCAGGCCACCAGCGTAATCCCTACCTCCTGAGTATCCCTGAACCTCAGTGATCCAGTCCTGAGAAGGACCCTGATCACAACACCGGGGACTGGTAGGTATATGCCTAAACACAGTAATAAACGAACGAGACAGTACAAGGGGTAAACTAAAATCCACCTTGCATACAAAAGTCATACCACAGGAAACAGAGGGGACACCAACGGGTACGGAGATAAATGATAAAGCGAGGAGGGGAAAAAGACCACACAGGTACTCTTAACTTCAGCCTTCACCATACAACGATCCGCTCTGCTGGTCTGCATGAATGCTTTCACCGACACTTCCCCAGCAGACAGGCAGGTATTTGAAGGAAACAAATTACCACAACATTAATTGCAGCTGAGCGAGGCTGGTCTAGTCCAGCACAGAGAGAGGAAGAATTAACTCCCTCTCTGCCGAAAAACACCCAGCACCAGAAACTCAGCTGTGAGAAGTCAGGGTGTACAATCGCGACGATCTTCGCAGCGACACACCCGTGACAGTACCCCCCCTTCTACGAGGGGCCTCCGGACCCTCAGGGCCGGGTTTAACTGGGTGAGTAGTGTGGAAGGCCCGAACCAATCGGTCTGCGTTAATATCCGACGCAGAAACCCACGTCCTCTCCTCAGGACCATACCCCCTCCAATGAACAAGTTACTGAAGGGACCGGCGATTCAGACGTGAATCGATGACTCTCGACACCTGGAACTCCAAGTTACCATTGACCACCACAGGAGGAGGAGGTAAAGGTGAAGGTATCACCGGCGCCACATACCTCTTAAGCAACGATCTGTGGAACACATTATGAATTTTAAATGTAGGAGGGAGGTCAAGACGGAATGCAACCGGATTAATTATAGCACTGATCTTGTATGGCCCGATGAACCTGGGACCCAGTTTCCAGGAGGGAACCTTAAGTTTTATATTTTTGGTAGACAACCATACCAGATCGTTCACACTTAGGTCCAGACCAGACACTCTCCTCCTATCAGCCATACGTTTGTATCGGTTCCCCATAGTACTCAGATTATTCAGCACTCCTCTCCACACTGAAGCAAGTGACGACGAAAATCGTTCCTCCTCAGGAACCCCAGAAGAGCCCCCCCTATTGAAAGTACAAAACTGGGGGTGAAAACCATATGCCCCAAAAAACGGGGACTTACCAGTGGACTCGCTCCGCCTATTATTTAGAGCAAAATCCGCCAGAGGCAAGAAAGAAGCCCAGTCCTCCTGGTTCTCTGACAGAAAACACCGGAGATATGTCTCCAAGCTCTGGTTCAGACGCTCTGTCTGACCATTGGTCTGCGGGTGAAAAGCCGATGAAAATGACAACTGCATCCCCCGCCGAGTACAAAATGCTTTCCAGAATTTGGACACAAACTGAGACCCCCGATCCGACACCACATCGGAGGGTTACCCGTGAAGCCTTACAATCTCCCCAATAAACACCTGCGCGATAGTTTTAGCATTAGGAAGAGCAGGAAGAGCGATAAAATGTGCCATCTTGCTGAACCTGTCCACTACAACGAGTATGACAGTTTTACCCGAAGATGGCGGGAGGTCCGTAATGAAGTCCATAGACAGATGAGTCCACGGACGCTCCGGGATCTTCAAAGGTAAGAGGGTCCCCGACGGACGGGTATGTGGGGTCTTAGAGCGCGCACAAACCTCGCAGGACGCGACAAAAGTTACCACCTCCCTATGTAAGTTAGACCACCAAAACCGGCGCGAGAGGAGATCCTCAGTTGCTTTACTCCCTGGGTGTCCTGCCAAAGCTGAATTATGGTGTGCCTCGATCACCTTTTGTCGCAACTGATTTGGAACAAACAGTCTCCTTGGAGGTCCTACAGGGGCATCCCCCTGAGCCTCCAATACCTCCTCCTCAAGCTCAGAGCATACTGCCGACACCACCACCCCTCCTGAAGGACCGGAACCGGGTCCTCCGTATTCCCAGCCCCTGGGAAACAGCGAGATAAGGCATCCGCCTTAACATTTTTTGAGCCAGGACGATATGTGACGACAAAATTAAACCTGGTAAAAAACAACGACCACCTAGCTTGTCTGGGATTCAGACGTTTAGCGGACTCTAAATATAGCAGGTTTTTGTGATCGGTAATGACGGTGACCGGGTGGACTGCCCCCTCCAAAAAATGACGCCACTCCTCAAAAGCCAACTTAATGGCCAAGAGTTCCCTATTGCCGACATCATAATTCCTCTCAGCGGACGACAATTTTTTAGAGAAGAAGGCGCACGGATGCCATTTACCAGGGACGAACCTTGTGACAATACTGCTCCCACCCCTACCTCGGAAACGTCCACCTCAACAATGAACGGCTGTGACGCATCAGGTTAAATAAGTATGGGTGCTGAAGCAAAACATTTTTTCAAAGAGGAAAACGCTTGACAAGCCTTGTCAGACCACTTTGAAAAATCCGTCCCTTTTTTAGTCATGTCTGTGAGAGGTTTAACTATGGACGAAAAATTACGAATGAACTTCCGGTAGTAGTTAGCAAACCCCAGGAAACGTTGTAATGCCTTAAGATCCTCTGGCAGATCCCACTCAAGAACTGCCCGCACTTTCCCAGGGTCCATACGAAAACCGGATGCTGACACCAGGAACCCTAAAAACTGAAGTTCCTGTATGGCGAACACACACTTCTCCCATTTGGCGTACAGTTTATTATCCCGCAAGATCTGTAACACCTGCCTAACATGCTCCTGATGAGACACAAGATCCGGCGAGTAAATTAAGATATCATCCAGATATATGACCACAAACTGTCCCATTAGGTGGCGAAAGATGTCATTTACAAAGTGTTGAAACACCGCCGGGGCAATACTCAGACCAAATGGCATGACAAGGTTCTCATAATGCCCCTCCGGAGTGTTAAACGCCGTCTTCCACTCATCCCCCTCCTTCATCCTAATCAGATTGTACGCCCCCCTGAGATCCAACTTAGAGAACCATTTGGCACCCACGATCTGATTGAAGAGATGGGGAATAAGTGGGAGCGGATACGGATCTCGGACCGTAATCCGATTAAGCTCACGGAAATCCAGGCAAGGGCGTAGGCCTCCATCTTTTTTTTTCACAAAGAAGAACCCCGCGGCAACCGGGGAAGATGAAGGTCTAATATGCCCCTTAGCCAGACTCTCTGAAATATAATCCTTCATGGCCTGTCTCTCAGGACCAGAAATGTTATACAACCTAGATTTCGGTAACTTGGCCCCAGGGAGCAAGTTAACAGAACAGTCATACTCGCGATGAGGAGGTAGTTCTTGACACCCTTTCTCCGAGAATACATCCTCAAAGTCCACCAGAAATGGAGG
The DNA here is from genome assembly GCA_033576555.1 of Oophaga sylvatica. Lineage (NCBI taxonomy): Eukaryota > Metazoa > Chordata > Amphibia > Anura > Dendrobatidae > Oophaga > Oophaga sylvatica. The sequence continues at coordinate 17,278 of JARQOD010002256.1, forward strand.
TAAGGCCCTAGGAGCGACCGCCCCAATGACCGTATTCATGCAGTTTTTATTACAGAATTCACTCCATTGGCTTATCTCTCTGGATTGCCAATCAATAACCGGGTTATGCTTAGTTAACCAAGGAAGGCCCAGCACTATAGGAGTGGGAAGACCCTCCAACACATAACAAGACAACAGTTCTTTATGTAACGCCCCCACTTGAAGATCAATGTTATGCACTGCTTGCAAAAAAATTCCCTGACCGAGAGGTCTGGCGTCGATCGAGAATATGGGAACGGGTTTAGTCAACACACTCAATCGCATACCTTGAACCCGGGCAAAGCGAGCATCCACCAGGTTAGCCCCGGACCCACTATCCAGAAGAACAGATATCCTCTCAGTTCTCGCACCCACCACCACCTCCGCCGGTACGAGAAACTGAGACGAACTTAGGGACGAAATACTTACTCCCAGATTGCCGTCCACCACACAATCTGGGATCAATAGTTTTCTGGCGACTTCTCACTCTGCAAAGGACGGGATGGACACCCCCTAATAAAATGTCCCTTTTTTCCACAGAAGAAACAACCTCCTGTTTTGTGGCGCCCCACCGATCCCCTCCCCCGGAATGATGTCCCTCCTAATTGCATAGGCTCCTCTGGACTGGCCAGGGGAAGCTCCATATAAGGGACCCTTGAGGAAGGTGGAGTTATCACAGGGGGCAAGGTTACCCCGCACCTCTCCCGAAGACGTCTGTCAATATGAATAGCAAGGGCCATAGCGGCCTCCAGTGACGTGGGAGGGTCATACTGTGCCAGCACATCCTTTAATTTGTCAGATAAACCTTGACAAAACTGGCTCTTAAGAGCCGGGTCATTCCACTGGGTGTCCGTGGCCCACCTACGGAACTCCGAACAGAATTCCTCTGCCAGACGATCTCCCTGCTGGATCCTACGTAACTTAGATTCAGCAAGGGAGACCCGATCCGGGTCATCATACACAAGACCCAGAGCCGTAAAAAACCCATCCACTGACTGGAGAGCTGGGGAGCTCGGGGGAAGAGCGAACGCCCAGGATTGGGGGTCTCCCTGTAGGAGCGAGATGACAATCCCCACCCTTTGCTCCTCACTCCCAGATGACCGAGGTCGCAGCCGAAAGTACAATTTACATGCCTCCCGGAAAGCAAAAAACTTGTCCCGCCCCCCAGTGAATCTGTCAGGGAGAGCTACTTTAGGTTCAGGTCCGCCTGCTCCGGGGGGTACAAAACCTTGGACTTAACGTCCGCCAGCTCCATGGACAAACTCTGCAACTGCCGAGCTAGACTGACTACTGGATCCATGGTGACTGGAGAAAATCTTTAGTGGTCGGTGAAAATGTCACGCTGTTACTGCATACAGGAGGTCTGGGGTCTATGCTGACCCTAAGCTGGGGACCTGACTAATCCCTCTACCTGGAGGTACTGTTGATGGTACAGAGGTCCAGGCCGCCAGAGTAATCCCTACCTCCTGAGGATCCCTGAACCTCAGTGATCCAGTCCTGAGAAGGACCCTGATCACAACACCAGGGACTGGTAGGTATATGCCTAAACACAATAATAAACGAACGAGACAGTACAAGGGGTAAACTAAAATCCACCTTGCATACAAAAGTCATACCACAGGAAACAGAGGGGACACCAACGGGTACGGAGATAAATGATAAAGCGAGGAGGGGAAAAAGACCACACAGGTACTCTTAACTTCAGCCTTCACCATACAACGATCCGCTCTGCTGGTCTGCATGAATGCTTTCACCGACACTTCCCCAGCAGACAGGCAGGTATTTGAAGGAAACAAATTACCACAACATTAATTGCAGCTGAGCGAGGCTGGTCTAGTCCAGCACAGAGAGAGGAAGAATTAACTCCCTCTCTGCTGAAAAACACCCAGCACCAGAAACTCAGCTGTGAGAAGTCAGGGTGTGCAATCGCGACGATCTTCGCAGCGACACACCCGTGACAGAATCTTTATGAGTCGGATCCAGGACCAGATGAAGAATGTTCTGAGCATAATGTAGACCCTCGTTCCCAAACTGTAACTCCTGTTGGTGGAGACAATGAGGAAGACGATGATGAGACTCAAATACCTGATTTGAGCAACAACTTGAGTTTTTTGTCAGGGCAGGAAGAGGTTGGCTCTGAGGACGACGTGTGTGAGAACACACAGGGTGATGATGACGAGGTTGCAGATCCCACTTACTGTCAACCCACAGTCAGCCAGTCGATGAGGTCAGCAGAGGAGGTGGAGGAGGATGCTAGTGACGACGAGGTCAGGTTGCGCCTTCCTGGACAGAGACGTAGTACTGGAAGCATGTCACTAACTGCATCCTCAAACACAACTCTGCCTCTCACCACAGGTTCTAAGCCTTGCATAGCCTGGGCATTTTTTCAGATCGATAAGGATGACCCAACTCGTGTTATCTGTAACATTTGTCACCAAAAGCTAAGTAGAGGCCAAAAAATCCATAGTTTGAGTCAGGGCCGGCGTCAGCACCCGGCATACCTGGGCAAGTGCCGGGGCCCTGAGCAGCCGGGGGGCCCACTCGCCACCAGGCTCCCCGGCGCCCGTCAGCAGAGGAGAGCGGTGCCAGTGCCGGCACTGGGCCCCCCCCGCTTGCTCAGGGCCCCGGCAGGCAGCGCAGCACAATACTCACCTCTCCCCGTGCCTCCACAATCCGCAGCTCCAGGCTCCTTCTGCAGGGCGCCCGCGCTTCCTCTCACAGCAGCGCCGCTGAATGACGTCATCATTCAGCTACCGGCTGTGGCAGAGAGAGCGCGGACACCGGATGGTGAGATGTGAGGTGCGTGTCTGTGTGTGTGTCTGTGTGTATCAGTGTGTGTGTATGTTGTGTGGTGCTTTGTGTGTGTGTATCTATGTGAGAGAGTGCTGCGGTGCTGTCTGTGTGTGGTGCTGTATGTGTGATGGTGGTTCGGGGAGGCAGTGATGTTGGTGAGGAGCCGGAGGCAATGATGATGATGATGATGGGGAGGCGATGATGATGTGGAGGCGATGATGATGGGGAGGCAATTATGATGGTGAGGCAATGATGATGGGGAGGCAATGATGATGATGATGGGGAGGCAATGATGATGGGGAGGCAATGATGATGGGGAGGCAATGATGATGATAATGGGGAGGCGATGATGATGGGGAGGCAATGATGATGGGGAGGTGATGATGATGGGGAGGCGATGATGGATGATGATGATGATGATGATGATGGGGAGGCAATGATGATGGGGAGGAGATGATGATGGGGAGGCGATGATGATGGGGAGGCAATGATGATAATGATGGGGAGACAATAATGATGATGATGGGGAGGCAATGATGATAATGATGGGAGGCGATGATGATGATGATGGGGAGGCAATGATGATGATTATGGGGAGTCTTTCCACAACGCCCTTTCCTGAGCCGTAACAGCGCAGAACACAGCACAGTGCAGAGGAGAGCTCCATATTTTGTATGGAGCATTATATGGGGACCAGTATCCTGTATGGAGCATTATTTGTGGTCCAATATTCTTTATGGAGCATTATATTTGGCCCACAATACTGTATGGAGGACTATGTGGTGCCCATAATATTGTATGGAGGACTGTACTGTCCAGTCTGTACTGTGCGCTGTGAGGATTTGGCGGTTTCTGAGCTATTGTAGAATTTACAATATCATCATGTAATGGAAGAAGTGAAGTGTTTGGCCTTGTACTATTTATATATATATATATTTCTACACTGTATCTGTGCATCATGAATCGTGGTCTGTGTTAAAGGGGCCCACTGAGACTCTTTCGCCTGGGGCCCATAAAAACCTAGGAGCCGTCCCTGGTTTAAGTACTTCATGCATGAACCGTCACATGGATATGAAGCATAAGTTGCAGTAGCAAGCTCACTGTGCTACAATGCGGCCTAGCGGGCCGGACCAACCACCGTCTGTCCCATCTTGTGCATCCGCGGCCTCTTCATCCTCTGTGACTGGGGGGACAGCAGTCACACCTGTTTTGAGACGCAGACCTGCCACCTCTTTACCCGCAACAGCCAGTCTGATTGGCAGGTCATCATTTCATTTGGAAGAGGAAACACCAGCTGGTGTTGAGCGCTCTCCAACATCGAGAGCACCACCTTTAGATCAAGGCATCCTAACTTTTCCGCCTGCATCTTCCTCACAGACCGTCAGTTGTCCGGGGACACCCTACTCAACCCCGTCTACGTACAACAGCCAGCCCTCGGTCCCTCAGATGTGGACAAATAAAAGACCATTTCCTCCTAGCCATGAGAAAGCTAAGAGGTTGAATTTCACCATCTGCAAGCTCTTGGCTACAGAAATGCTGCCTTTCCGCATGGTGGACACAGAGGATTTTTGAGACCTTATGTCCTTCGCAGTGCCCCAGTACCAGATGCCCAGTCGGCACTACTTCTCAAAGAAAGGTGTGCATGCGCTCCACCAGCATGTTGCACACAACATCACCGCTTCTTTGAGAAACTCTGTGGGTGCATTTCACCACAGACACTTGGATGAGTAGGCATGGACAGGGGCGTTACATGTCACTGACTGGGCACTGGGTAACTATGATGACAGCAGGACAAGGGGCTGCTGTCCAAGTCTTGCCGTCACCACGAGTTGTGCGTCAATCCTCTTTATCTCGAAGTTCCTCCACTGCTTCTGCCTCCTCAACCTTCTCTCGGTCCTCCACCTGCACCCAAAGCCTGTCTGGTCATGCCACCCGCTTTCTAACTGCGCAGAAGGGATCCTGCACACCTCCTTACTATGCTGGTAGCAGGGCTCAACGTCATCAGGCGGTTTTTACTTTGAAATGTCTGGGAAATGTGAGTCACACAGCTGAGGAGTTGTGGTCAGCTCTGGAGAACCAGCTTCATGAATGGTTGTCTCCACTGGACCTGCAACCAGGGAAGGCCGTGTGCGACAATGCAGCAAACCTGGAAGCAGACCTTCGCCGGGGCAATGTCACACACGTGCCCTGTATGGCTCACGTGTTGAACCTGGTTGTCCAGCAATTTTTAGCCCACTATCCAGGACTACATGGCCTTCTGCAGAGGGCACAGTCGCTGTGTGCTCACTTCCACCATTCGCATCACGCAGCTCAGCGACTTACATCTCTACAGAAGTCGTTGGGCCTGCCACTTCACCGGCTAAAATGCGATGTGCCAAGACGGTGGAATTCAAATCTGCACATGTTGCAGCGACTGTTGCAGTGACTGTAGCAGCACCGACAAGCCCTGGTGCAATACGTTCTGACTTATAGCCTGGGCCAACGAGATCCAGAGGTGGGGCAAATCACGCTGGAGGAGTGGTCTCAGATCAGGGACCTATGCACCCTTCTGCACAGTTTTGAAATGGCGACGAAATGTTTAGTGCTGACAATGCCATTATCAGCATGACTATTCCGGTGATTTACATGCTGGAGCACATGTTAAACATAATTCGGAGTCAGGTGGTGGGACAAGAGGAGGTGGAGGAAGTAGAGGAGGAGGAGTTGTATGCGGAAGGGCTAACAAGGGCCAGACGGTCGGCAGCACCAAGGCGGCAGGCATGGAGGGTGGGGGAGAGGGATTAACCAGGGCACATGGTAGCAGACAAACTAGTGAGGAAGGTGCCGGAGCCCAGGAAGAAGTGGAGGACGAACTGGCGATGGGCATTGTAGACTCATCAGATGAGGGAGACTTTGATCACATTTCTGTTGTGCGAGGTTGGGGGGAGATGGCAGAGGAAGGAAGCATGATTCTTACCTCGCCACCAACACAATAGGGACTTGGTGCTCCTGGGTGCGCAAGACACATGAGTGCCTTCTTGCTGCACTACCTGCAACATGACCCTCGAATTGTCAGAATTCGAAATAATCCTGACTACTGGGTAGCCACACTCTTAGATCCCCGGTACAAAAGTAAATTTGCCGAAATAATTCCTGCCATAGAAAGGAATTCACGCATACAGGAGTATCAGTAAAGACTGTTGCAGAATCTTACATGTGCTTTTCCACAAAACACCAGTGGTGCACGTAGTGAATCTCACAGTTCTAACTTGCCAACCGTGGGACTGTCGAGTCTTCAGCACTCAAACCGTAACAGAAACACAGTATCTGCTGGTGTTAACAGCAATTTTGCGGAATCCTTTCACCACTTTTTTAGCCCATACTTTGCAAGGCCACAGGAGACAAGAAGTCAGACACATAGTCAACGCCTAGAGACGATGGTACAGGAGTATCTCCAAGTGAACATTGAAGCCATGACTGTGTCACTGGACCCTTGCTCTTTTTGGGCTTCCAATCTGGATAAATGGCCGGAGCTCGCCACTCACGCCTTGGAGATCTTGTCATGCCCCGCAGCCAGCGTTCTCTCTGAACGTGTGTTCAACGCTGCTGGTGGTGTGCTGACAGATAAGCGCACGCGGCTGTCCACTGACAATGTAGACAGACTCACGTTCATAAAGATGAACAAATCATGGATCCGCAAGGACTTTTCTACCCCTGTGTCATCCTGGGGAGAGTAAAAGCTTGAGGATTTGTTAAAATCACCTCACCAACCGTTTTAAGCAACTCTGGGGAAATTGATGCCTCTTAAGTGCTGTCTGTGCCCCAAATTTTTTGAAAAAATGGAGACTCTTTTTGGAGTCCCCTTGCTGTGTTTTACGTGATGTTGGCATCATCAGTTACAAGTGGGATGGGTCTTCCCCCCCTCCTTTTAACCGTAAGAAAATACATACACTATGGCTTGGGGTAACACAGATGGTTGTGTCTGAAGAGCTGTTTACTCATACTATAGCCTGGGAATCAGAGGTCTGCTCCAAAGCTTCAGTGTCTGCTAGTCAGCGGAGTAGCCACCGGCTGTAGGACTAATTACAATTTTTTTTTTCAAATTCAAATTTTTTTTTATTTTTGTGGTAAAAAAAAGTACAAGAAAATAAAATATACATAGTAAAATGGGTAGTATAACTATAAATCTATGCATAACGACAGTACATTGGGGGGTACAGGGAGGGTTTTCCATCAATATCCAGATCAAGCATGTATCGTATATACTCATGTATAGTAGGAGAATGATGGTGTGCACACAGTCTAAATAAACGAGGTGCAATTGTAACGGAACAAGTCCTAACGTATAGGGATATATAAAACACTGCACTCTCTACGGGAATTCCATGCAAAATAGTGAAAATGTATTAATACAATCAACAAATTAGGGAGCACAACAATGATATAGGCGACATATAAATCATTTGACGTTTCGACTCTCCCGAGTCTTAATCATAAATCGCTATAAAAAAAGATAAACAAAGTAAGTAACCCAAAATATAAATAATGCAAATATATTTAAAAAATGACAATGCAGTACACATCAAAAAACAGTACATTTTGTAGGCAGAGTCATAGAACCTCTGACATAGTCATAGAACAGTGACATAGAAGTTTGAACAGGAAGTGGTGTAAACAGACCATCCCAGAGTAAGTATAGCTGCAAAGTATCATGAAAAAATGACAACAGAAGTGGAAAAAAACACTATTGGAGCGAGATTACCTGAAATTAAGTGATTCAGAGGAAGAATATAGGTTATTGAGAATCTGATGGCAGAAATGCAAGTGCACAAAGAGGTTAAAGGATGATAGCGTTGTTCTAAATCACTGGCAAAGTCATTCCTATTAAATGCAACATATGTATACCTGTGATATGGTAAGCAAAAATGTGGCCAACAATATGTGCTCAGGTGGAATTTAGAATCTGCAAGGCAGAAGTATAGTAAAGAAGGAGTTAAAAAAGTAAATAAATCAGAATCAGTCTGGGCATATACTTGGGACATAGATCCCTTCATAGTAGAGCTTGTATAGAGTGATACCTGAATAATTGTATTTAGACGAGTGGAACCATAAATGAAATGACCAGGCAAATAATGAACCTAAATGCATACAAGAGAACTCTGTAGTTAATATGCTCCAGTGTAAACGATTTATCGCTTAAGGCTGAGAGAAAATGCCCTGAAATAATGTCTAAGCTCTCGGTGGGGTATAGTGGAGTTACCTGGAGTGGAGGGTATCCGAGCGGCGCTCCCGCGCCTTGCTCTGCAGTGGCGTGCTGTCAGAATGAAGGAGCTGAGTATAAGTAGGCGGCGGCGACCGCCGGACCGGAAGTGAATCACCGGGACCCGAAGTGCCATAGCCGGCCATAGAGGGGATACAGAGCTTATGCTGTGGTAACCAGGGACGCTAGGGGGGAGTAACCAACTAGAAAATGGAGTGATCATGTAAGTTTAAAGGTGCAGGAGCAATATATAGTTGAAAAAAGTGAAATCAAATTCATTAGTTTATATTTGATAGAAGTTCATGAGCAGTAAAGTGGTCAGGTATCAGTTGAAAAAATGTAAAAGTATACAAAGGGGGATATTGGAATATTAAACCAATAAAAAAAAAGGGGGAGGGGCCACATATTAGTCAATGTACCAAATTATATAAAGAGACTCCCCAGTGAGAACTATAGTCAGCGAGTCTAAAAAAATAAAAATAACATTAGTAAAAATGAGAAAAAATGATGAAAAAAGGGTTAATTATCACACATGAAATTAGACAGCCCAATCAATCTCACGATTTAGGCCTCGGGGTGAGAGAGTGTCTAGGGTGTAAATCCAATAAGTTTCTCTAGATTTAAGGATTTTTATATGGTTGCCTCCCCGCCGTGGGCGTGGGACTTGCTCAAGAACTTGGAATTTAAGTTGCGCCACAGAATGTTTAAAGGTGTTGAAATGGTCTGGAAGTGGTAACCATGTCTTTCCACAGCGTATTGTGGACTTGTGGCTGGCTATTCTGTCTCTGATATGTTGTGTGATCTCCCCTACGTAAAGGAGGCCACACGGACACTTAATCACGTAAATGACGAAATTGGTGTCACATGTATAGTAACCATTAATGGGGTATGATTTCCCGGTTCGGGGGTGTAACACACTATCGGATTTGGTCACATTTGAGCAGGCCACGCAAACCAGGCATGGGAATGTGCCCTTGTGGCAGGTTTGTAAAAGTCTTTGTGTGGAAGCAGGCTGGGAGCTGCCAATATCAGCCCTCACTATTTTATCCTTGACATTGGTAGGTAGGATGGAATGTCTGGATAAGCTTGAGAGAGAAGAGGCCAATGTTTTTTTATGGTAGAATAAATCTTGGGCATAAAAGGATGATGGGTATGGACAAACGGTATTCTTTCTTGGGGTTGCCGCAGAGGGGGGGGAGAAAGGGGGGTTACTGCCAACATCAATTCTTTTTCCAGAAGTTTATTAGGGTAGTGTCGGTCCTTGAATTTCTCAGCCATGGTGTTAAGTCTAGTCTGTCGTAGTGTTGGATCTGTCACTATGCGTGCTACCCGCTTAAATTGAGATCTTGGTAGGCTATCTCTTGTTGACCTAGGATGACAACTCGTATAATGTAATAGGTTGTTGCAATCAGTTGGTTTGGTATAGAGATCAGTTGTCAGGTGGCCCTCAGCATCCTTAAGGACCAACGTGTCCAAAAATGGGATACGTGATGTATCATGCTGGATGGTGAACTGAAGTCCGGAAAAAAACGAATTAAGGTACTGAAAAAATGTTAATAGAGAGGTCAAAGGGCCCATCCAAATGAGGAAAATATCATCTATATAGCAGTGGTATACCGTTGCATGTTGTACAAACAAAGCATGATTATAGATATATTCAGATTCAAATAGGTCCATGTAAGCATTTGCATAAGCCGGGGCTACATTCGAGCCCATTGCGGTCCCACGCGTTTGCACATAGAAGGTGTCCTCATATAAGAAGAAATTCTCATAGAGAACAAACTTCAGTAAGTCAAGGCAGAATTGAATGGAGTTGGAAGATAAGTTGGACTTATCCAGGAGTGACTTAGTAGCCCTAATCCCTTTCTCATGAGTTATGGAGGTATATAAGCTACAGACGTCGAGTGTAACAAGGATACTGGAGGTTGGTACTGTGTCCAGTTGGCGAATAATGTTCAAAAAATGTCCCGTGACAAGTAGAAATGACCTAGTGCCCTTAATTAAAGGAGTGAGTATTTTCTCTAAGTACACAGACAGTGGTGCCAGAATTGAATCGGTGGAGGCCACGATTCGCCTCCCTGGGGGGTTGTAAAGATCCTTATGGATTTTGGGCAAAATGTAGAAGACGGGAACAACAGGATGAGGATTTTAGTAGCCGTTTTTGTGTCAATGATATGATTGTCTAAAGAGAATTTGATGAGATCATAAATTTTCTGTTTGATAGTGGAAGTGGGGTCCCTGGAGACAATCTTATAAGTATCCGAATCAGAAAGTTGTCTGTCAATTTCATGGCGATACTGGGTACGGTCCATCACCACAACGGCTCCATCCTTATCGGCTGGTTTAATGATGATTTCAGAATTTGTACGTAAGGACATAATCGCCTGTTTCTCCTCTCGGGAGAGATTGGAATGAGTGGGGAAGAAACCTAATTTTTGTTGGTGGGATAGTGATTTGACCTCTCGGTCCACTAGAGAGACAAAAGTTTCGACGGCATGATAGGTGTGCGGTGGAGAGAACATACTAGGGTTGCGGAGACCCAGATGAAGAATGGACAGTTCCGAAGGAGGATCAGAAGGAAGTGAAGAATTAGTAGGTTTGGCAGCGAAATGCGTTTTCAATCTTAGAGTACGATAAAACCGTTGTAAATCATGTTCCAAATGGAAGGGGTTCCAGCCAGGAGTCGGACAAAACGATAGTCCTTTCTGTAAAATGGAAAGTTCCGTAGGAGCAAGGGAGTATCCTGAGATGTTAACTACCTGATTCGGTAGCCTACCTGTGACCTTGTAGTCATTTTTTCGCCTCGATCTTCTTGTACGTTTGTGTTGTACTGGCCTCCCTTGCATTCTTGGATAAAAAATGCGGCCTGCTGGGTCCTGCTGTTATGTATTGGTAGCTGAGGAGAGCAGGCAAAAACGGCAATACGCCAGAGAGGTTGGAATCTACTGGATTGCAGTACCCTGACTAACCACCACAACTAAAGGCAGCCGTGGAGCGTACCTACGTTGGTCCTAGACGCCTCGTCACATCCTGAGAAGCTAACTACACCTAACAATAGAAAGAGGAAAACTATCTGCCCGGAGCAGATCCCCAAAGAACATAGGAAGCCCCCAAACATGTAATGGCGGTTAGACAAGAGGAAATACAGACACAGACAGAAAATAGTATGAGCAAACGTTGGGGCCCAATCTTCCTAGAAAGAAAAGGATAGGAAGGACACTTACTGCAATCCCAAAAAACCCTAAAAAGTACCAACTCTACTAATTACAAAAACACCTGAGATCACACGACCTCTACCACCTAAATTAGTTCTCTGGTGTAACAAAACTAAGCCGCAGCCACTGAAAAAACTGGAAAAGGCAAATGAACAAATAACAGAGGCTCAGATAAACTGAGAGGAGCACAAGCCCCCGGAGGGGACCTGGCTGACCTCCACAAGAGTGCAGGAAACAATGCAAGAAACAAGCACAAAAATATACAAGCAGAAAAAATCTTATCTGTTAGCAGAAGATGCAGGCAAAACACAGCAAGCTTCCAAGTGAACCAGGAACCAAAGTTGAGACAAGAACAATTGATCACCGGCAACCCTGATGGGAGGGAACCTCCCTTATATAAGACCAGTCTGTAACTCCTGATCGCCAATCTTCACAATCTTCATTGAATGGTTCAGTACTGTTTGTAACCACCAGAGGGAGCTCCCGCTCAGAATTCATTTCTAACACATTCACAACATCCTGCTGAAGAATCGCTGCCTGAGCTGACTGATCCAAACCTTCGGCGAGATTGTTGTTTGGGCCAGGTTCCAGGTCCTGTAGAATTGTTCCATTTATAGCCTTATTGTTGGAATAATCCTTGTTATCTCGTAGAAATTTAAGTCTCTTCCTCTCCTGAAGGACTTTCTGATGCTCTGCAATAATACTGTCGGTTTTAGTTTTCAAAGCAGTCCATTCAGTGGAAGGTAAGGTACTGTTAAGTTGAGTCTCAATGGCCTGAATGTTCTTTTGGTCTCGGTAATCTCCTTTTGGAGATACTCAATCGTTAGAATGATAATGTCCAATGAGCATTTGTTCAAATTTTTTTATATTTTTCACAGAATTCCTTTTTGTCTGAAAATAGGTTGGGGCGTAAGTGGCACCGTAAACCTCTAGGGATTTTGCTTTGCCGATGATATTCGGCTAAAGTGGTGCAGTGTAGATCAAAAGAAATTAATTTACGTCTGTTTTTTTCATAATCACGTGTCCTTAAGTCTAAAACAGGTGTCTTAAGGAACTCGGTGGAGCTGGTAACTTGAGAAAGAATATTAGAACTGGTCTCTAGGTCATAAGCAAAAGTTTTGCTTGACATTTGACCGGTGCAAGACACCAAGATATGACTATAGTAGGAGAATGATGGTGTGCACACAGTCTAAATAAACGAGGTGCAAGTGTAACGGAACGGAACAAGTCCTAACGTATAGGGATATATAAAACACTGCACTCTCTACGGGAATTCCATGCAAAATAGTGAGAATTTATTAATACAATTAACAAATTAGGGAGCACAACAATGATATAGGCGACATATAAATCATTTGACGTTTCGACTCTCCCGAGTCTTAATCATAAATCGTATAAGCCGACCCGTGTATAAGCCGACCCCCTAATTTTGCCACAAAAAACTGGGAAAACTTATTGACTCACGTATAAGCCTAGGGTGGAAAATGATTATGCCCCCATATGCTCGATAGATTAGGCCCCCATAAACTGCACAGATTATGCCCCCATATGATCCACAGATTATACCCCCATATGCTCCCCTGATTATGCTCCCGTATGATCCACAGATTATGCTCCCATAAACTCCACAGATTATGCCCCCATATGCTGCACAGATTATGCCCCCATATGCTGCACAGATTATGCTCATATGCTGCACAGATTATGCCCCCATATGCTGCACAGATTATGCCCATATGCTCCCCTGATTATGCCCCCGTATGCTCCAGATTATGCCCCCATATGCTCCAGATTATGCCCCCAAATGCTCCACAGATTATGCCCCATATGCTCCAGATTATGCCCCCAAATGCTCCACAGATTAAGCCCCCATATGCTCCACAGATTATGCCCGTATGCTCCCTTGATTATGCCTCCATATGCTCCAGATTATGCCCCCATATGCTCCAGATTATGCCCCCATATGCTCCAGATTATGCCCCATAGTACACGTCCCTTATGCTGGAGCGCTGCTGCTGCAAAAAAATATGACATACTCACCTCTCGTCGCTGGGGGCCAGGTGCCGGTGTCCTGAGCAGGCGGTGACACTGGCGCGCTATGGGGGACAGGTGCCGGTGTCACCGCTCGCTCAGGACCCCTGCACCTGAGATATTTACTGTCACCGGACCGCTCCACCGCTGGGCACTGCCCTCTCTTCCGGTCCTCGGCAGTGAATGATCAGGCAGAGGGCGCGGCGCGCACTAACGACGTCATCGCGCCCTCTGCCTGAACATTCACAGCCAGAGGAGTCGGACGAGGGAGCAGCGCGCAGCGGTGGAACGGGACAGGTAAATATCGCTATACTCACCCCTCCGCCGGCACGTCACTATCTGCAGCATCTCCTCTTCTCCCGGCGGTCTCCGCAGCGCTTCCATCCTACAGCGGTCACGTGGTACCACTCATTAAAGTCATGAATATGTGCATATTCATGATTTTAATGAGCGGTGCCATGTGACCGCTGCAGGAAGGAGCCGGAGATCGTGGGAGAAGCAGGGGGGCTGCAGAGACCGCGCCGGCGGAGGCGTGAGTATGATCCGACACCCCCACTCCCCCTCCCCCGCTGACCCCCGTATATGACCCGCGTATAAGCCAAGAGGGGGACTTTCAGCCCTAAAAAATAGGCTGAAAATCTCGGCTTATACACAAATATATACGGTATTTTTCCATATGAAAGATAGAGAGAGAGAGGGAGCAGACCACGGCAGACCACCAATCAACAGAGTGCGATTATGATCATTGTTGTGCCGACATCACGGATAACTTTAGTTGGGGGCTAGATGGTAGGCGTCAGAGTTTTGCAAATCAATCCAATTCCTCCAAATCACACAGTATCTATCAACATCAGCCGGTGAGATGGCAATCAGATGCTCCATTCTATTAAGGAGGGAGATCTGCGCAAACCATTCCTCCACAGTGGGTGGGTCTCTGCTTTTCCAGTGTCGTGGAATGACATTCTTAGCCGCCTGTATTAGGTAGTCTATTGAAGACTTTTTCTAACTACGTTTACTTATTGGTAACATTGATAAAAGGAGGGCTTCTGGCGTATAAGGGATAGTCAAACTAGTTATTTTCTCAATCATGGGAACCACCTTTGCCCAAAATGCATTTATTATAGGGCATGCCCACCATATGTGTGATATTGTCCCTTCCCCCTCCCCACATCTCCAACATCTATCTGAGACCACTGGATACCATCTATGAAGGACTGCTGGTACCCGGTACCATCTAGTGATAATTTTGAAGGAGGTTTCCTGAGCTTTGGACCCTATTGAGGTTTTATGTGTTAGGAAGAAACATTTATCCCATTGTGAGTCAGAGAAGGACTTCTCCAGTTCCCTTTCCCATGCACCTCAGAATCCTGGCCTATTGTCAGTTACCTGGGCAATGAGGAGATTATACAGTAGGGAGATGGAGTGTGTAGGGGGTGACAATGATAGGCTCAATTTTTCAAAGTTTGTGAGATCTCTATGAAGATGTGTGTGCTACTTCAAAGTTGAATAGAAGTGTTGTAACTGGCTATATTCAAAATTTGCCTTCGGGAAAGTGTCTCTTCCCTGTAACAAGTCATTGAGTGGGAGCAGCGAAGTATTGGAGATGACATGAGAAAATAATATCGGATGGGATTTATTTGAACCGAGAAATCTATTTGCAGATAGTCCTGGTGGGAAATCTGGATTATCTGAAATCGGGAGCAAGGGGCCCTGGGGGTCGATTGAGGATAAGCTTTTTTTTTGGTATCTCAAAGCCAAAGCAGTGGCATAAGTACTATATGACATGAGGCCAAGAGAGGGGACAATTAAATGGGCGCACCATGGGAGAGTGGTAAGAGCTTTAGGACAAATGGATTGAGCTATTTTGACCCACAATTTCCCCTCCGAATGACGGAAAAGTCCAGGATTCTAGCGTGTACTGCTGCCATGTAATACCTTCTACAATCTGGAAGGCTAAGGCCCCCCTTTTGTTTGTGTCTGATCAGAACGTCCCCCCGAATGCGTGGACGCCCACTTGCCAGATAAATCTGCAAAAGCTACTGCGTAGTCTTTTCCAAAAATTTGAGGGAATTACCACGGGAATGGTTTGGAAGAGGTATAAGAGTTTAGGTAGGACGTTCATTTTTAGTATATTTATTCTGCCGAACCAGGAAAAATCCTTCACAGTCCAAGAAGTAAGATCTCTATGGAGTTGTTCAATATAGGGCCCAAAATTAAGAAAAAATAGACGGGAGAGGTCTCTATGAATACAAATTCCTAAGTATTTGATACCCTGTGAGGGCCAGGCGAAGGGAAAGTTGGACTGGATGGAATCCTGTATGGATTTGGGGAGGAAACATCGAGGGCCTCAGACTTCGCTGCATTGATTTTAACATTTGACCATGTACCAAAGTGATCTATTTCAGTCATAACAGCAGTGATGGATATATGTGGTTGAGTGATATATACTAGGACATCATCATCAAATGCAGAGCACTTGTACTCGGTGCCTCCCACCTCAATCCCCCTAATATTGGGGTTATCGTGAATTGATGAGAGCAGGTTCTCCATCACTAGGATGTATAAGAGAGGGGACAGAGGACATCCCTGCCTTGTCCCATTGGTGATTATGAAAGGTGATGATAATGTTTCCATTTATCTTCAGCCTAGCTGACGGATTGCGATACAGGGCCATGATTTTGGCTATAAAAGGGTCCCCTACCCCAAGCTTTTTAAGAGAATAATATATGGCGTGCCAGGAGACTCTATGGAATACTTTCTCAGCATCCAATGAGAGCATCTAATTACAAATTTTTAACTGCATCTAGCCCAAGCAATACTTTGGGCCTAGTAGCAGTGTCTGCTAGTCAGCGGATTAACCCAGCTGTTAAGCAAGCTCCCCAAGGCACAGGGGCTGGGACTGGTGTAGGACGCCTTGCGGTGGAGCGCCAAGCTCGATCCTTATAGAAGCTTTTTAACTGCAGCAGCTTTAGTGGACGCTACTGGAGCTGGAATTACCGCGGCTGCTTGCATGAGACTTGCCATCCAATAGATCCTTGTAAAAGGATTTAAAGTGTACTCATTCAAATTAGAGAAACAATTTAAATTAAAAAGATAAGACCTGCCTCCACCGCAGGGGGGCTCGCTCAACCCACCAGCGGACAGGCACCAGTATTGGGAGAGGGGGGCTGGCCGTCAGGGTCCACCGCAGCTCTGGCACAAACCCGGCGACACAGAGGTCGCACGGGCAGGAACGGACTGGCCATGTCGGCTTCACACTTTTTTGGTTTTAGAAGGGCATGACATGCCTATATCTATGTCTCCCCCTTCTGATTGGCAGCTGTCACATGCTAAAAAATAGTTTTTGCATCACCACAATTTGAGAGCTAAAATTTTTCCATATTTTGGCCCACAGAGTCGTGTGTGGTCCTATTTTTTGCAGGACGACTTGATGTTTTTATTGGTATAATTTTTGGGCACATGACATTTTTTTGATTGCTGTTTATTACCAGTTTTGTGAGGCAGAATGAACAAAAGCCAGCAATTCATGAATTTGTTTTGGGGGGGGCGTTTATACCATTCCGCGTGTGGTTAAATTGATAAAGCAGTTTTATTCTTCAGGTTAGTATGATTACAGCGATACTTCATTTGTATCTTTTTTATGTTTTGATGCTTTTATACAATAAAAACAATTTTATATAAAAAATAATTATTTTTGCATTGCTTTATTCTGCGAGCTATAACTTTTTTACTTTTTCGCTGATGATGCTGTATAGCAGTTTGTTTTTTGCGGGACAAGATGACGTTTTCAGCAGTACCATGTATATATCCGTCTTTTTGATCGCGTGTTATTCCACTTTTTGTTCGGCGGTATGATGATAAAGCACAGTTTTTTTGCCTTGTTTTTTTTTTAAGGGAGTCACTAAAGGGATTAACTAGTGGGACAGTTTTATAGGACGGGTCGTTACGGACAGAGCCATACTAAATATGTGTACTTTTATTGTTTTTTTTTTTACATTAAGAAATGGATTTATTGGGGAATAGAGATGAGCGACTTTCCCTTTTTTAGGGTCGAGTGGGGTTTCATGAAATCCGACTTTCTCAAAAGTCGAGTCGAACGAAATCGGCCGACTATCGGGAAAAGTCGGGGGTCCGATTGAAACACGAAACCCAATGCAAGTCAATGGGGAAGCAAAGTCGGCAGGGAGTGGAGGACAGTAAACACACCTACAGTGCCCATTTTAATGCCAACAACATAAATTCTTACTACTTAAGCTTGGCAACTATAATAATAGTTACGCATTGAAAACTGGGCGTTATTTCGCTAAACTTGTGGGGGCGGGTAGGGCTGGCTCCCGGTTTTCGTGTGCACCGGGCCAAAGAGTGTCAGTGGGCCCCTTTAACACATACCACAATTCATGATGCTCCGATACGGCACAGAAATATAGGTATAGTACAATGAAAAATACTTCACTTCTTACATGACATGACTGATATCTATGTTACAATCTACAAAAGCTCAAAAACAGGACAGTATATTCCTCCATACAGTATTATGGCCAACACATAGTGTACCATACAGAATAATGAGCCCCATATATTGCTCCATACATAATTGGTCCCATATACTGTTCCAAATGACAAAGTTAGAGGTAGGTGGAATGTCCTTAAAGACGATTTCAGGGAATTAGGCTGCAAGCTTAAAGCAAGGACCTCCAACGTGGTATTTTCTGAAATACTGCCTGTACCACGTGCCACACCAGAGAGGCAACGGGAGATTAGGGAGGTTAATAAGTGGCTCAAGAATTGGTGTAGGAAGGAGGGGTTTGGGTTCCTGGAGAACTGGGCCGTCTTCTCAGTTGGCTACAGGTTCTATGCTAGGGACGAGCTGCACCTCAATGGGGAGGGTGCAGCTGTGCTGGGGGAGAAAATGGCTAGAAGGTTGGAGGAGTCTTTTAACTAGGGACTAGGGGGGAGGGTATTCATTTTATAGGAGGGGGAGGCAGTGCAGATAATAATGAAATTGGGGGTGGGGGTGGCATGGGGGGTGGGGTTAGAACAGTTAATAATTTAAGAAAGAATAGAGGTTCAGAGAGATACATAAAGTGCATGTATACTAATGCCAGAAGCCTCACCAACAAAATGGCGGAATTAGAATTAATTTTGTTGGAACATAATTATGACATGGTGGGGATATCTGAGACTTGGCTGGATGAGAGCCACGACTGGGCGGTTAATTTACAGGGCTATAGTCTGTTTAGGAATGACCGCAAAAATAAGCGAGGTGGGGGTGTGTGTTTATATGTAAAATCATCCTTAAAACCCATCCTGCGTGATATCTGTGAATCTAATGAAGATGCAGAGTCTCTGTGGGTGGAGATTAGGGGAGGGGGGAAAAATAATAAATTACTGATAGGGGTTTGTTATAAGTCTCCTAAAATAATGGAAGCAACAGAGAATATCCTTGTAAAGCAAATAGATGAAGCAGCAACTCAAGGAGAAGTCATTATTATGGGGGACTTCAACTACCCTGAAATACATTGGGGAACAGAAACCTGTAGTTCCAGCAAAGGTAATAAGTTTTTGGCAACTATGAGAGACAATTACCTTTCACAACTAGTTCAGGACCAAACAAGAGGGGGGGGGGCACTGCCAGACCTAATATTATCCAACAGGCCAGACCGCATATCAAATATAAGGGTTGGGGGTCACTTGGGTAATAGTGATCACAAAATAATAAGCTTTCATGTATCCTTTAATAAGATGTGTAGTCGAGGGGTTACAAGGACACTAAACTTCAGGAAGGCAAATTTCCAACGGATGAGAGATGATCTTGGTGCAATAAACTGGGACGATATCCTGAGACATAAAAATACACAAAGAAAATGAGAGACGTTTATTAGTATCCTGAATAGGACCTGTGCACAGTATATACCCTATGGGAATAAACATGCTAGAATTAGGAGGAAACCACTATGGCTAAATAGAGCTGTAAGGGACGCAATAAGGGACAAAAAGAAAGCGTTTAGGGAATTAAAGCAAGTAGGTAGTGAAGAGGCATTAAATAAATACAGAAGACTGAATAAATTCTGTAAAAAGCAATCAAGACAGCAAAGATTGAGGCAGAGAGACTCATTGCCAGAGAAAGTAAAAATAATCCCAAAATATTCTTTAACTACATAAATAGCAAGAAACTAAAAAATGATAGTGTTGGTCCCTTAAAAATAGTTTGGGTGAAATGGTGGATGAGGATGAGGAAAAAGCCAATATGCTAAATGACTTTTTTTCAACTGTATTTACACAAGAAAATCCCATGACAGATAACATGATCAGTGATAAAAAAAATTTCTCCATTAAATGTCACCTGCTTAACCCAGCAGGAAGTACGGCGGCGTCTAAAAATCACTAAAATTGACAAATCCCCGGGCCCGAATGGGATACACCCCCGAGTACTGCAGGAATTAAGTACAGTTATAGATAGACCATTATTTTTAATCTTTAAAGATTCCATAATAATGGGGTCTGTACCACAGGACTGGCGTATAGCAAATGTGGTGCCAATATTCAAAAAGGGGGCAAAAACTGAACCTGGAAATTATAGGCCAGTGAGCTTAACATCTATTGTGGGTAAAATCCTGGAGGGTTTTTTAAGGGATACTAAATTGGAGTATCTGAGGCTGAATAACCTCATGACACAGTATCAGCATGGGTTTGCGAGGGACCGTTCTTGTCAGACTAATCTGATAAGCTTTTATGAAGGGTAAGTTCAGGACTGGACCAAAGGAAATGCAGTGGACGTGGTGTTCATGGACTTCTCAAAAGCTTTTGATACAGTGCCACACAAAAGGTTGATACATAAAATGAGAACAATGGGGATAGGGGAAAATATGTGTAAGTGGGTTAAGAACTGGCTCATGGATAGAAAACAAAGGGTGGTTATTAATGGAGTACACTCGGACTGGGTCACGGTTAGCAGTGGGGTACCACAGGGGTCAGTATTGGGGCCGCTTCTCTTTAACATATTTATTAATGACCTTGTAGGGGGCATACAGAGTAGTATTTCAATATTTGCTGATGACACTAAACTCTGCAGGGTAATAAATACAGAGGAGGATAATTTTATATTACAGGAGGATTTATGTAAACTAGAAGCTTTGGCTGATAAATGGCAAATGAGCTTTAATGAGGATAAATGTAAGGTCATGCACCTGGGTAGAGCAAATAAGATGTATAATTATGTGCTTAATTGTAAAACACTGGGCAAAACTGTCACTGAAAAAGACCTGTGTTAATGGGTGGACGACAAACTCACATTTAGTGGCCAATGTCAGGCAGCTGCTGCCAAGGCAAATAAAATAATGGGATGCATTAAAAGAGGCATAGATGCTCATGAGGAGAACATAATTTTACCTCTATACAAGTCACTGGTGCGACCACACTTACAATACTGTGTGCAGTTCTGGTCTCCGGTGTATAAGAAAGACATAGCTGAACTGGAGCGGTGCAGAGAAGAGCGACCAAGGTTATTAGAGAACTGGGGGGTCTGCAATACCAAGACAGGTTATTACACTTGGGGTTATTTAGTTTGGAAAAACGAAGGCTTAGGGGTGATCTTATTACAATGTATAAATACATGAGGGGACAGTACAAAGACCTTTCTAATGATCTTTTTACTCTTAGACCTGTGATGGGGACAAGGGGGCATCCTCTACGTCTGCAGGAAAGAAGGTTTAGCCATAATCACAGACGCAGATTCTTTACTGTAAGAGCAGTGAGACTATGGAACTCTCTGCCGTCTAATGTTGTAATGAGTGATTCCTTACTTAAATTTAAGAAGGAACTAGATGCCTTTCTTGAAAAGTATAATATTACAGGCTATATTCACTAGTTTCCTAGATACTGCGTTGATCCAAGGAGCTAGTCTGATTGCCGTATGTGGAGTCGGGAAGGAATTTTTTCCCCAATGTGAAGCTTACTGTTTGCCACTTGGGGTATTTTTTGCCTTCCTCTGGATCAACATGTTAGGGCAGGTTAGGATAGGATATGGGTTGAACTAGATGGACTTAAAGTCTTCCTTCAACCTTAATAACTATGTTACTATGTTACTATGTTATACAGTATATGATGAGCTCCACTTAATGCTCCAGTATATGATGGTCCCCATATAATGTGCCATACAGTATAGGACAGTCCCCATAGGGTATAATGAGCCCCACATATTGCTCCATACAGTATAATGAGTCGCATATAAAGCTCCATACAGTATATGATGGGCCCCATATATTGCTCCATACATAATGGGATCCATATAATGCTCCATATGATGCTCCATACACTATATGATGCCCCATAAATAATGAACCCCATATGATGCTCCAGTATATGATGGGCCCCATGGATGATGCTCCAGTGTCTGATCTGCCCCATTTAGAATGCTCCTGTATTATTTTGGCCCCATGGATGATGCTCCAGTGTCTTTTGGGCCAAAATCATGTACAAAATATATTGGGCCCCATTATTAATGATCCAGTGTATAATGGGCCCCGTAAATGCTGCTCCAGTATCTGCTGTCCCCTATTTACAATGCTCCAGTATATGATGGGCCCCATGGATGATGCTCCAGTGTCTTTTGGGCCAAAATCATGTACAAAATATATTGGGCCCCATTATTAATGATCCAGTGTATAATGAGCCTCGTAAATGCTGCTCCAGTGTCTGATGTCCCCCATTTACAATGCTCCAGTATATGATGGGCCCCATGGATGATGCTCCGGTGTCTTATGGGCCAAAATCATGCACCAAATATATTGGGCCCCATTATTAATGATCCAGTGTATAATGGGCCCCGTAAATGCTGCTCCAGTATCTGCTGTCCCCTATTTACAATGCTCCAGTATATGATGGGCCCCATGGATGATGCTCCAATGTCTGATCTGCCCCATTTAGAATGCTCCAGTATATATTGGGCCCCATGGATGATACTCCAGTGTCTTATGTGCCAAAATCATGCTCCATATATAATGGGCCCCATTATTAATGATCCAGTGTATAATGCTCAACATATATTCGTCCCCTCTCCCTCAGAGTAGCGGTCATATATCGGCCCCCAGGCTCGCCCACCCAGTTCCTTGACCACTTCTCTGCCTGGCTGCCACACTTCATGTCCTCAGAACTACCAACCCTTATCCTTGGAGACTTTAACATCCCCATTAACAGCCCTACTTCCACATCTGCATCTCAGCTTCTATCACTAACCACTTCTCTAGGCCTCTCACAGCTTTCAACCTCTGAGACACAGAAGGATGGTAACACCCTTGACCTGGTCTTTGTCCGCCTCTGTTCAATCTCCCACCTAAATAACTCACCGCTTCCACTGTCTGACCACAACATTCTCTCCTTCACGCTCACAAATCCTCGACCACCCCAGCGCACTCCTACCTACCACACATTCAGAAATCTACAAGCCATTAACCCTCAGACACTTTCAGACTCCCTACACTCATCGCTGTCCCCAATCTCCTCTTTTTCTTGTCCTAATCTGGCTGTTCATCACTACAATGACACTCTTAGAAGCATCTTTGACCAAGTAGCACCGCTCACCCTCAGAACTTCCAAACACACAGTAAAACAGCCCTGGCTCACATTGCAAACTCAACTTCTTCAGCGATGCTCTAGGAGTGCTGAACGCCTTTGGAGAAAAACCCGCACACCAGAAGACTTCATCCACTTTAAATTCATGTTAAGAACTTATAATGCTGCCCTTCACCTCACCAAACAGACCTACTTCACCACCCTGATCTCCTCACTAGCCAACAACCCCAAGAAACTTTTTGACACTTTTCACTCCCTCCTCAGGCCAAAAGCACAAGCCCCTATCACAGACATTTGTGCTGATGACCTGGCCTCCCATTTTATAGAAAAAATAGATACTATCCGTCAGGAAATCTGCTCTCAACCACCAAGGGCTGTGACTCCCATCCCACCCTGCTGTTCCCCTGGCTCACTTTCCACATTTGATCCCATCACAGAAGAAGAAGTCTCCAGACTCCTCTCTTCCTCTCGTCCGACTACATGCACTACCGACCCCATTCCCTCACATCTCCTCCAGTCTCTCTCTCCAGTTGTCACAACTCACCTAACTAAAATCTTTAATCTCTCACTCTCCTCCGGCATTTTCCCATCCTCCTTCAAACACTCCATCATTACTCCACTACTAAAGAAACCCGCTCTCGACCCTTCCTGCACAAACAACTACAGACCGGTCTCCAATCTCCCTTCATCTCTAAACTTTTGGAGCGCCTAGTCTACTCCCGCCTTACCCGTTACCTCTCCAATCACTCCCTCCTAGACCCTTCACAGTCCGGCTTCCGCCCCCTACATTCGACCGAAACTGCACTCATCAAAGTGACCAATGACCTTCTTACAGCAAAACGTAACGGTGACCACTCTCTGCTCATTCTTCTCGACCTTTCTGCAGCTTTCGACACGGTTGACCACCGTCTCCTACTGTCTAGGCTCCACTCACTAGGTATTAAGGACACTGTTCTCTCCTGGTTCTCCTCCTATCTTTCTGACCGCTCCTTCAGTGTTTCGTTCTCTGGCTCCACGTCATCTTCTCTTCCTCTCACTGTCGGTGTACCCCAGGGCTCAGTCCTTGGCCCCCTTCTCTTCTCTCTTTACACGGCCCCAATTGGACAGACCATCAGCAGATTTGGCTTTCAGTACCATCTTTATGCTGATGACACACAACTATACACGTTATCCCCCGACCTTACACCCGCTGTACTACAGAACGCCACTGACTGTCTGTCCGCAGTCTCCAACATCATGTCCGCTCTCTATCTGAAACTCAACCTCTCCAAAACTGAACTTCTTCTGCTCCCGCCGTCTACTAACCTCCCTAAATTTGACATATCCCTCTCCATGGGCGGCACCATAATAACATCCCGGCAGCAGGCTCGCTGTCTGGGTGTTATGTTTGACACCAATCTCTCCTTCACCTCCCATATACAATCTCTTGCCTGCTCTTGCCGCCTACACCTAAAGAACATCTCTAGAATCCGCCCTTTTCTCACCATGGAAACAACAAAAACCCTCACTGTAGCATTGATCCACTCCCGCCTGGACTACTGCAACGCTCTATTACTTGGCCTCCCCATTACTCGACTATCCCCTCTCCAGTCCATCCTTAATGCAGCAGCCAGGGTAATCCATCTGGCTAATCGGTACTCGGGCGCGTCCGCTCTTCGCCAGTCCTTACACTGGCTGCCCATTCATTATAGGATCCAATTCAAAGTACTTGTTCTCACCCACAAAGCTCTCCACAGTGCAGCACCCCCCTACATCTCCTCCCTCATTTCTATCTATCGGCCTAACCGACTGCTGCGCTCTGCAAACGACTTTCGACTAACCTCTGCACTAATCCGTACCTCCCACTCCCAACTCCAAGACTTCTCCCGCGCTGCGCTAATCCTCTGGAATGCTCTACCCCAAGAAATTAGGACTATCCACAATTTGCATGGTTTCAGGCGCTCCCTCAAAACACATTTGTTCAGAGCGGCCTATCACATTCACTAATCAAAGTCATTCTATGTGTAAGTGTGTGTGTGTGTAGCCCATTCACTATCTCCATCCATCCCTCACTCCTCAAGATGGCTGGACCATCATTGTAAATGCACCATTGTATATAAACACCTGTACTTTGTATCTCCCCCACCTCATGGTAGATTGTAAGCTCTCACGAGCAGGGGCGGCTTATTTTGTTTTAATTATTGTATTGTTAATGTTGTTACTTATGACTTGTGTTCTGAAACTGTTAAACTGTAAAGCGCTGCGGAATATGATGACGCTATATAAATAAAGATTATTATTATTATTATTATATATTCCTCCAAGCATTACAAAAAATGAAATACCTCTCCTCGCTGTGCACTGCTCTACTCTGGCTCCTCAGGGTCGCCATCTTACAGCTCTCTGCACTTGGACTGTTTAGGCAGAGACGTCATCGCGCTCTCTAACCTGAATGTCACTGTCAGGAAACGCGGAAGACGTCACAACAGCGGAGCATGGAGAGGTTAGTATTGCAAGTGCTGGGGCCCTGAGCAAGCAGGGTGGCCGACTCATGTGCGATGGCACTGGCACAGGGCCCCTCATAGTACGCCGGTGTGTCTGACGGCGAGTGGGTCCTCCCACCGTCAGACACATTTTTGTAATATGAGGGGCCATGAGCCAGTGCCGTCGCCCACGAGTCGGCCCCCCCCACCTGGTCAGGGAACCGGCACTTGCAATACTAACCTCTGGGTGCACCAGGTGCTGATGCTGGCCCTGGGGGGGATTTGTAGGTTTTGTAGTCTGTCCACGTTTGCAAGTGCATGCTCAGTAAATGTCTAAGTATGCAACTGGTATTCAAATTTCTGAGATTTTTCCCTCGGCTAAAGGTCCTTCCGCACTGCTTACAGATAACCTTTGCCTTATCAATAGGATTTAGGTCAAAAAAGTGCCACACTGTACTCTTCCTACTATGGTTTAAATTTTCAGGGCTTGCACGCTGTGCTAATTTGACCGTCTGGCCAAGCTGTCCTGCAACTCTTTTTTTTAAACACCTTTTTGGACTGCTACAGGCCTAACAGATAACCGCTGCTGCGATGTCGATGCCTGCTGCGTATCTTCCTCCTCTTCTGAACTATTGCCAGCGGCACCCTCTTCCTCAATGGATGCCAATCCAGGTCAACAACTGGGTCATCCATCACCTCCTCTACAATTTCATCTGTACCTTCCTCTGTGTCATCGTGTAAGGTGGTAGAGTATGCAGGAAGGGGCACGTGAGTTTCATCAGGGTCAGAATCTGGCTCAGTAAATTGCGAGGGCAATGCAGTGCTCTGGGTGAATGTACCAGCAGAATCATATAGCAGTGGCTGTGCATCAGTGCACTCCATGTCATATTCATCTTGGACTGGGGAATTCAGGATTTCACTTGATAACCCAGGCATGGTATGTGAAAAGAGCTCCATGGAGTAATCTGAAGTGTGGCCTGCCGCATCTTTCACTTTTGTTGGGGTGAAGGACACAAGGAAAGGTGTAGTTCCTGACAAGGCCTGACGACTCAGTGCGTGCAGTTTTTGAAACTTCAGAAGAGGAGGCGATAGAGCTGGAGGCTGTTTCGGCAATGTAAGCCAAAACCTGTTCCTGATGCTCCGGCTTTAAAAGCGGTTTACCTACTCCCAGAAAAGGGAGCATTCCAGGTCTTCTGGAGCCAGACGATGTCGCAGGCTCAACACCTCCTGCCTTAGATGCTATTGTGCTTTTGGCACTACCAGCAGATGCACCACCACCACCATCAGTACCAGCTGCCCCCCGCCTAACAGATAACCGCTGCTGCGATGTCGATGCCTGCTGCGGATCCTTCTCCTCTTCCGAGCTATTGCCAGCGGCACCCTCGTCCCCCAATGGATGCCAATCAGGGTCAACAACTGGGTCATCCATCACCTCCTCTTCAATTTCATCTGGGGCACCTGAGTTTCATCAGGGTCACATTCTGGCTCAGTAGACTGCGAGGGAAATGAAGTACTCTGGGTGAATGTACCAGCAGAATCATCTAGCAGTGGCTGTGCATTAGTGCACTCCATCTCTGATTCATGTTGGACTGGGGAATTCAGGATTTGACTTGATAACCCAGGCATGTTATGTGAAAATAGCTCCATGGAGTAATCTGAAGTGTTGGCTGCCGCATCCTTCACTTTTGGTGGGGGTGAAGCACAATAGGAAAGGTGTTGTTTCTGACCCGGAGCCTGCACTGACGACTCAGTCCTTGCATTTTTTGAAAGTTCTGAAGAGGAGGCGATAGAGATGGAGGCTGTTTCGGCAATGTAAGGCAAAATCTGTTCCTGATGCTCCGGCTTTAAAAGCAGTTTACCTACTCCCAGTAAAGGGAGCCTTGCAGGCCTTCTTGAGCCAGAAGACTCTTTCTGATAGCACACTACCAGCAGGGCAAGTGAGCTACTGTATAGTGAAAATATTCTAAATCTCTATATATATTTATTGGAGGAAGACACTGACGCTGTCAGGCTCAGTATGGATTACACAAGAATATAATAAGAAAAAGGGGTACTGTATCAGAAGATACCAGGTATATATAGTATAGTCAAAATATTCTCAATCTCCGTATATATTTCAGGTGGAAGACTCTGACGCTCACAGGCTCAGTCTGGATTACACAATAATATAAAAAGATGTAAAAGGGGTACTGTATCAGCAGATACCAGGTATATATAGCATAGTGAAATTATTATAAATCTCCGTATATATTTCAGGAGGCAGACTGACGCTCAAAGGCTCAGTATTGATTACATGAGAATATGAAAATATCCGCAAGATATAATCACACATGTGGGCCAATGTTCCAGGTGTCACTGATGCACTTACTGTAGAGTGGTGGGTGGAGGAGGACTTTATGGCAAAAAGGGTACTGTATCGTAAGCGTACAGCTGGATACAGTCTAGGGGTCATTGTAAATCTCTGTATATATTTACGGAGTACCAGACAGGCTCAGTCTGGATATTCTTGTGGATTACACAAGAATATAATAAGAAAAAGGGGTATTGTATCAGCAGATATCAGGTATATATCGTATAGTCAAAACATTCTAAATCTCTGTATATACAGTATTTCAGGAGGCAGACTCTGACACACACAGGCTCAGTCTGGATTACACAAGAATGTAATAAGAAGAAAAAGGGGTACTGTATCAGCAGATACCAGGTATATACTGTATAGTATAGTGAAAATAATCTAAATCTGCGTATATATTTCAGGAGGCAGACAATGACACTCTCAGGCTCAGTATGGATTACACCAGAATATAAAAAGTAGAAAAAGGGTAATGTATTACAAGCGTACAGCTGTATACAGTGTGGTGGTAATTTTTAAATCTCCGTATATATTTCCGGAGTAACAGACAGACGTTCACAGTCTCAGAATGATTTAGACCACAATATAAAAAGCTGAAAAAGGGTACTGTATCACCAGATACCAGGTATACATAGTATAGTGAAAATATTAAAAATCTCCGTATATATTTCAGGAGGCAGACACTGACGCTCTCAGGCTCAGTATGGATTACAGCAGAATATAATAATAACAAATAAAAGGGGTACTGTATCAGCAGATACCAGGTATACATAGTATGGGGAAAATATTCTAAATCTCAGTATATATTTCAGGAGGCAGACTCTGACGCTCTCAGGCTCAGTATGGATTACACAATATTATAAAAAGATGTAAAAGGTTACCAGGTATATATAGTCAAGTTATATTTCAGGAGTCAGACAATGACGGTCACAGGCTCAGTATTGATCACACCAGAATATGAAAACTAGTAAAAGGGTAATGGATTACAAGTGGACAGCTGTATACAGGGTTGGGGAAATAGAAAATCTCTGTATATTTTGCCAGAGTCACACACTGGCTCTCACAGGCTCAGTATTGTTCACACCAGAATATAAAAACTAGAAAAAGGGTAATGGATTACAAGCGGACAGCTGTACACAGGGTTGGGGAAATTGTAAATCTCTGTATATTTTGCCAGAGTCAGACACTGGCTCTCACAGGCTCAGTATTGATCACACCAGAATATAAAAAGCTGGGGGGGTGGAGGAGGTGTGGGACAGCCCAGATCGGGAGGTGGCAAAAATGGCATATGTTGAGGTGTATAATGGACGTAAAGCAGCTGCAAATGGAGGAATTGGATAAGTCCGATGAAGAGGAGGACAAAGTGAGCCATTTTGCTGGCAACCTATGTGTCATCAGGGGAAGGTGGGACAAAATCCTTTGCAACCCATGCATGGTTCATTTTAATGAAGGTTAGATCATCAACATTTTGCATCGACAGACCGGTCCTTCTTTCTGTCAGGATTGATCCTGCAGCACTGAAGACTCTTTCAGATAGCACACTACCAGCAGGGCAAGCGAGCTCCTATAAGGCATATTGTGCCAATTCAGGCCAGGTGTCCAGTTTAGAGGCCCAGTAGTCAAAGGGGAATGACCGGTGAGGGAGAACATCGATTGGGGAGGAGAAGTAATTTGTAGCCATAGTTGACAACTGCTGTCTTCTGTCTGTTGCTATAGATTCCTGATTACCAGGCGTGTGAGCTGTCCTGGAGAAATCAGTCCACAACATGGTCATGAAATTCCCTGTCTCCAATGCCACTTCTGCTGTGTGCACCATGAACACCTCTTCCATTTGGCTGAGTACGGCTCGTGGTAGAACCTGCACCGCTGCTGTTTGCTGGGAATGCCTCTAACAAACGATTTACCAGAGTTGCTTGTTTGTTGGCCAATATTAACTCTAGGTTCTCCTGTGGCATGATGTTCTGTAATTTGCCTTTATAGCGTGGATCGAGGATGCTGGCCAACCAGTAATCGTCATCCTTCATCATTTTGGAAATGCGGGGGTCCCTTTTTAGGATCCACAAGGCATAATCACACATGTGGGCCAATGTTCCAGGTGTCAGTGATGCACTGCCAGTGGTGGGTGGAGGAGCACTTTCTGCCAAATCCACATCCCTCCAGTCACGCAGAAACCCTGGACCTGAACTTGGCAAGCCAACATTTTCTCTTGCCCCCTGAGAAGCATCCTCCTCCCCAAAATAAACATCCCCCCTCCTCCTCCTCTTCCTCTTCTTCCCCCACCTCGTCCTGGACAGTTCCCTGAGCAGACAATGGCTGACTGTCATCCAGGCTTCCCTCTTCCTCCTCTTCCTACTCCGCTGCAGACGCCTGATCCTTAACCCCTTAACCCCCAAGGGTGGTTTGCACGTTAATGACAGGGCCAATTTTTACAATTCTGACCACTGTCTCTTTATGAGGTTATAACTCTGGAACGCTTCAACGGATCTTCGCGATTCTGAGACTGTTTTCTCGTGACATATTGTACTTCATAATAGTGGTAAAATTTATTCGATATAACTTGCATTTATATTTGAAAAAAATGCAAATATGGCAAAAATTTTAAAAATTGTGCAATTTTCAAACTTTGAATTTTTATTCCCTTAAAACAGATATATGTCACACAAAATAGTTAATAAATAACATTTCCCACATGTCTACTTTACATCAGCACAATTTTGGAACCAACATTTTTTTTTGTTAGGAAATTATAAGGGTTAAAATTTGACCAGCAATTTCTCATTTTTACAACAAAATTTACAAAGCCATTTTTTTAGGGAACACCTAACATTTGAAGTCACTTTGAGGGTCTATATGGCAGAAAATACCCAAAAGTGACACCATTCTAAAATCTGCACCCCACAAAAGTACTCAAAACCACATTCAATAAGTTTATTAACCCTTCAGGTGCTTCACAGGAGCTGAAGCAATGTGGAAGGAAAAAATTAATATTTAACTTTTTAGTCACAAAAATGATTTTAAAAACTTTTTTTATTTTCACAAGGGTAAAA
Organism: Oophaga sylvatica; assembly: GCA_033576555.1. Lineage (NCBI taxonomy): Eukaryota > Metazoa > Chordata > Amphibia > Anura > Dendrobatidae > Oophaga > Oophaga sylvatica. The sequence continues at coordinate 48,006 of JARQOD010002256.1, forward strand.
GTTGAAAATGGACAGATAAAGTTTCTGTGCAATTTCTCCTGAGTACGCCAATACCCCATATGTGGGGGAAAACCACTGTTTGGGCACACGGCAGAGCTCGTAAGGGAAGAAGCGCCGTTTGACTTTTTCAAACCAAAATTGGCTGGAATTGAGATTGGACGCCATGTCACGTTTGGAGAGCCCCTGATGCGCCTAAACAGTGGAAACCCCCCACAAGTAACACCATTTAGGAAACTAGACCCCTATTGAACTTATCTAGATCTGTTGTTAGCACTTTGATCCCCTAAGTGTTTCACAAAAATTTATAATGCCTGGATGTGAAAAAAAAAACAAACAATTTTCCACAAAAATTGTCCCAAATTTTGGACTTTTCCCAAGGAAATTGGACCCCAAAAGTTGTTGTCCAATTTGTCCTGAGTACGCTGATACCCCATATGTGGGGAAGGGGGAAACTGTTTGGGCGCACAGCTTGGAAAGGAGGTAATAAAGTTTTGGAATGCAGACGTTGATGGGGGTCATGTTCCATTTGCAGTGCCCCAGATGTGCCTAAACAGTGGAAACCCCCCACAAGTGACCTCATTTTGGAAACTAGACCCCCTGAGGAACTTATCTAAGAGCTGTGGTGAGCACTTTGAACCCCCAAGTGCTTCACACAAGTTTTTAATGCCCGGGCATGAAAATAAAAAATCCTATTTTCTTCCCACAAAAATTATCTTTTAGTCACCAATTTTTTATTTTCCCAAGGGTAACAGGAGAAATTGGACCACAAGAGTTGTTGTCCAATTTGTCCTGAGTACGCTAATACCCCATATTTGGGGGGAACCACTGTTTGGGCGCACGGCAGAGCTCGGAATGGAAGGAGCACCATTTGACTTTTTTCAACCAAAATTGGCTGGAATTGAAATTGGACGCCATGTTGCATTTGGAGAGCCTCTGATGTGCATAAACAGTGGAAACCCCCCACAAGTGACCCCATTTTGGAAACTAGACCCCCTAAGGAACTTATCTAGATCTGTGGTGAGCAATTTGAACCCCCAAGTGCTTCACACAAGTTTATAACGTAGAGCCGTAAAATTAAAAAATCTAATTTTTTTTCACAAAAATGATCTTTTCACCCCAGTTTTTCTTTTCCCAAGGGTAACAAGACCCCAAACATTATTGTACAATTTGTCCTGAGTACGCTGATACCCCATATGTGGGGGTAAACCACTGTCTTGGTGCATGGCAGAGCGCGGAATGGAAGGAGCGCCGTTAGACTTTTTCAACGCAGAATTGGCTGGACGCCAATCATATTTTTTCCACAAACATGATCTTTTAGTCCCCAACTTTTCATTTTCCCAAGGGTAACAGGAGAAATTGGACACCAAAAGTTGTTGTCCAATTTGTCTTGAGAACGGTGATACCCAATATGTGGGAGAAAACTACTGTAAGGGCATACGTCGGGGCTCGGAAGGGAAGTAGTGACGTTTTGGATTGCAGACTTTGATGGAATGGTCTGCGGGCGTCATGTCACATTTGGAGAGCCCCTGATGTGCCTAAACAGTGGAAACCCCCCAAAAGTGACCCCATTTTGGAAAATAGACCCCCCAAGGAACTTATCTAGATGTGTGGTGAGCACTTTGAACCCCGAAGTGCTTCACAGAAGTTTATAACGTACAGCCGTAAAAATAAAAATTTATTTTTTTTTTTTACAAAAATGATATTTTCGCCCCCAATATTTTATTTTCACAAGGGTAACAGGAGAAATTGGACCGCAAAAGTTGTTGTACAATTTGTCCTGAGTACGCTGATACCCAATATGTGGTAGAAAACTACTGTATGGGCATACGTCGGGGCTCGGAAGGGAAGTAGTGATGTTTTGGATTGCAGACTTTGATGGAATGGTCTGCGGGCGTCATATCGCATTTGGAGAGCCCCTGATGTGCCTAAACAGTGGAAACCCCCCAAAAGTGACCCCATTTTGGAAAATAGACCCCCCAAGGAACTTATCTAGATGTGTGGTGAGCACTTTGAACCCCGAAGTGCTTCACAGAAGTTTATAACGTACAGCCGTAAAAATAAAAATTATTATTTTTTTTTTTTTACAAAAATGATATTTTCGCCCCCAATATTTTATTTTCACAAGGGTAACAGGAGAAATTGGACCGCAAAAGTTGTTGTACAATTTGTCCTGAGTACGCTGATACCCAATATGTGGGAGAAAACTGTATGGGCACACACCGGGGCTTGAAAGGGAAGTAGTGACGTTTTGGATTGCAGACTTTGATGGAATGGCCTGCGGGTGTCATGTCGCATTTGGAGAGCCCCTGATGTGCCTAAACAGTGGAAATCCCTCACAAGTGACCCCATTTTGGAAAACAGACCCCACAAGGAACTTATATAGATGTGTGGTGAGTGCTATGGAGCCCCAACTGCTTCACAGAAGTTTATAACGTACAGCCGTAAAAACAAAAAAATCATTTTTTTTTTACAAAAGTGATTTTTTTGCCCCCAATTTTTTATTTTGCCAAGGGTAAAAGAAGAAATTGGACCCCAAGAGTTATTGTGCAATTTGTCCTGAGTACGCTGATATCCCATATGTGGGGGTAAACTACTGTTTGGGCGCATGGCAGAGCTCAGAAGGGAAGGAGCACCGTTTGACTTTTTCAACGCAGGTTTGGCTAGAATTGAGATCAGACGCCATGTCACATTTGGAGAGCTCCTGATGTGCCTAAACAGTGGAAACCCCCCAATTCTAACTTCAACCCTAACCCCAACACACCCCTAACACTAGTCCCAACCCTAACCATAACCCTAACCACAAACCTAACCCTAACACACCCCTAATCTCAACCCTAACCCTAATCCTAACTTTAGTCCCAACTCTAACCCTAACTTTAGCCGCAACCGTAACCCTAACCCTAATGGGAACATGGAAATAAATACATTTTTTTAATTTTTTTATTTTTCCCTAACTAAGGGGGTGATAAAGGGTGGTTTGATTTACTACTTATAGTGGGTTTTTATAGCGGGTTTTTATGATTGGCAGCTGTCACGCTAAAAGATGCTTTTAATTGCAAAAACTAGTTTTTGCATCACCACATTTTGAGAGCTATAATTTTTGCATATTTTGGCCCACAGAGTCATGTCAGGTCTTATTTTTTGCGGTACGAGTTGATGTTTTTATTGGTACCATTTTTGAGCATGTGACATTTTTTGATCGCTTTTTATTTCGATTTTTGGGAGGTTAGAATGAACAAAAATCAGCAATTCATTAATTTCTTTTGGGGAGGCGTTTATACCGTTCTGCGTGTGATAAAATTGATAAAGCATTTTTATTCTTCGGGTTAGTTCAATTATGGCGATACCTCATTTATATCATTTTTTATGTTTTGGCGCTTTTATACAATAAAAACAATTTTAAATAAAAAATAATTATTTTTGCATCGCTTTATTCTGCGAGCTATAACTTTTTTATTTTTTCGCTGATGCTGCTGCATGGTGGCTCGTTTTTTGCGGGACAAGATGACGTTTTCAGCGGTACCATATTTATTTATATCGTTTTTTTTGATCGCATGTTATTCCACTTTTTGTTCGGCGGTATGATGATAAAGCATTGATTTTTTGCTTTTTTTTTTAAGGGATTCACTAGAGGGGTTAACTAGTGGGACATTTCTATAGGGTGGGTCGTTACGGACGCGGCGATACCAAATATGTGTACTTTTATTGTAATGTTTTTTTTATTTACAGGAAGAAATGAATTTATTGGGGAATATTTTTTGTTTCCTTTATTTTGTAATTTTTTTTTTACACTTGTTATTTTTATTTTTTTTACTTTTTTACTTTGTCCCAGGGTGGGACATTACAGTATAGGGTCAGATCACTGGTCTCACAGTGTGCACAGCACACAGCTTCCCTGCAGGACCTCGCGGCCATCTTGGATCCGGGGCCTTGCAGGGAGGAAGGCCTCAGAACAGCGCGATCACATTGCACTGTTCTGAGGGTCTCAGGGGAGCACACATGGAGCCCCCTCCCTGTGCGATGCTTCCCTGTACCCCCAGTACACCGCGGTCATGTTTGCCTTGGACGTACTATCCCGTCCCTGGGAATTAAGTCCAAGGGCACATGGACGGAATAGTACGTCCGATGACAGAAAAGGGTTAATGTGCGTCAAAGTTTGCATGAGCAGACGCATAAGTGGGATGCTCATGCTTATGATGGTGTCGTCTGCGCTTGCCAGCCATGTGCATTCCTCAAAACACTGAAGGACTTTACAGAGGTCTTTCAGCTATGACCATTGCACACCCGACAACTCCATGTCTGCCCTCAAACTGCCTGCCCGTGTATCCTCCCATAAATGCATTACAGCCTGCAATTGTTCGCACAGCCTCTCAACCATGTGCATGGTGGAGTTCCACCTCATTGCAACGTCTATGATTAGGTGGTGCTTGGGGAGGTGGAGCGATCGCTGCAGCCTCTGCATGCGACTGGAGTCTACGGGCGAGCAACGGATGTGCGAGCACAGTCTTCGCACTTTATGGAGCAGGGCTGTTAACTCCGAATAATTATTTAAGAAGCACTGCACCACCAGGTTCAAAGTGTGAGCCAGGCAAGGTATGTGTCGGAGTTTTGCACGGGCTATGGCCGCCACAAAATTACGGCCGTTATCACTGACTACCTTGCCTGGCTCAAGATGTATACTGCCCAGCCATGACTCAGTTTCTCGCTGCAAGTAGTCGCCCAGTACCTCCGCGGTGTGTCTGTTGTCGCCCAAAGACATCATTTTTAAAACAGCCTGCTGACGCTTACCACTAGCTGTTCGATAGTGCGACACCTCATCTGCAACACTGGCAGTTGCAGATGGAGTGCTCGTGCGACTGCCCTCTGTTGACGAGCTGTCGCTTCTGGAGGAGGAGGAGGAGGGTCGAACGCCTACAGCCAACTGTTGCCTATACCATGGGCTAGGCAGCACTATCCCACCGCCGCTGTTCCCTGTGGACCCTGCATCCACCACATTAACCCAGTGCGCAGTGATTGACACGTAACGGCCCTGGCCATGCCTACTGGCCCATGCATCTGTTGTGAAGTGCACCTTTCCACTCACTGATTGTTTGAGTGCATGGACAATGCGGTCTTTCACATGCAGGTGGAGGGCAGGGATGGCTTTTCTAGAAAAGAAGTGCCAACTCGGTAGGTCATAGCGTGGGACAGCGTAGGCCATGAGATCTCTGAACGCTGCGCTTTCAACCAAACGGAAGGGCATCATCTTTAATGAGATCATTTTGACAATGTAGGCGTTCAAACCCAGTGTACGCAGATGAGAGGAAGAGTACTTTCTTGCCCTACTCAGAGTGTCTGCTAGGGTGAGCTGGACTTGAGAGCTGCATATGGGGGAACTAACGGTCGACATGACGGACTGAGAGGGGGTTGGTGATGGTGGTGGTGGTGATGGCCTAGATGCAGTCTTTCATTGCAAAAACATTGTAATTCCCTGACTGCTTTGGCTTTGCGACGACACCTCAAGATTTCTTGCTGGTGGTGTGCCATTCGGTGGGCTTACAGTGGGGGAAGCGATGGAGCGTTGCTGGCTAACTTCAGTAGGAGCCAGTGCTCATGTGCTACCTGAGGTTTTGTAGTCCGTCCACGCTTGCAAGTGCATGTTCAGTAAATGTCTAAGCATGCAACTGGTATTCAAATTTCGGAGATTTTTCCCTCTGCTAAAGGTCCTTTGGTACTTTTTACAGATAACCTTTGCCTCATCAATAGGATTTTGGTCAAAAAAGTGCCACACTGGACTCTTCCTACTATGGTACAAAATTTCAGCGCTTGCACGCTGTGCTAACTTGACCGTCTGGCCAAGCTGTCCTGCAACTCTTTTTGTTTTCTTAACAGCTTTTTGGACTGCTACGGGCCTGCCAGATAACCCCAGCTGCGATGTCGATACCTGCTGCGGATCCTTCTCCTCTTCTGAGCTATTGCCAGTGTCACCCTCTTTCCCCACTGGATGCCAATCCGGGTCAACAACTGGGTCATCCATCACCTCCTCTTCAATTTCATCTGCACCTTCCTCTGTTTCACCGTGTAAGGTGGTATAGTATGCGGGAAGGGGCAACTGAGTTTCATCAGGGTCACATTCTGGCTCAGTACACTGCGAGGGCAATGTAGTGCTCTGGTTGAATGTACCAGCAGAATCATATAGCAGTGGCTGTGCATCAGTGCACTCAATGTGAGATTCATCTTGGACTGGGGAATTCAGGATTTGACTTGATAACCCAGGCAAGTTATGTGAAAAGAGCTCCATGGAGTAATCTGAAGTGTGGCCAACCGCATCCTTCACTTTTGGTGGGGTGAAGGACACAAGGAAAGGGTTGTTCCTGCCCTGAAGCCTGCACTGATGACTCAGTGCTTGGAGCTTTTGAAACTTCAGAAGAGGAGGAGATAGAGCTGGAGGCTGTTTCGGCAATGTAAGCCAAAACCTGTTCCTGATGCTCCGGCTTTAAAAGCAGTTTACGTAATCCCAGAAAAGGAAGCCTTCCAGGACTTCTGGAGCCAGACGATGACACAGGCTCAACACCTCCTGCCTTTGGTGCTATTGTGCTTTTGGCACTACCAGCAGATGCACCACCACCATCATCAGTACCAGGTGGCCCCCCACGACCACGTCCGCGGCCTCTTCCACCATACTTCCTCATGTTTGTGGAAATGGACCCAAAATAACAGCAGATATATGGTACTGTATCAGAAGCGTACAGCTGTATACGGTCAAGGTGAACAATTTTAATCTCCGTATATATTTGCGGAGTAACAGACACAGACTCTCACAGGCTCAGTATGGATTACACAAGAATATAAAAAGCAAAAAAGTGTACTGTATGAGAAGCGTACAACTGTACACAGTGTTGGTGTAATTTTAAATCTCTGTATATATTTCAGGAGTAACACACATGGTCACAGGCCCAGTATGGATAACACCAGAATATGAAAGGCAGAAAAAGTGTACTCTATCAGTAGCATACAGCTGTATAAGGTGTTGGGGTAATTTTAAATCTCTGTATATATTTCAGGAGTAACACACACGGTCACAGGCCCAGTAATGGATAACACCAGAATATGAAAGGCAGAAAAAGTGTACTCTATCAGTAGAGTACAGATGTATACAGTATTGGGGTAATTTTAAATCTCCATATATATTTCAGGAGTAACACACACAGTCACAGGCCCAGTATGGATAACACCAGAATATGAAAATCAGAAAAAGTGTACTCTATCAGTAGCGTACAGCTGTATACAGTGTTGGGGTAATTTTAAATCTCCGTATATATTTCAGGAGTAACACACACGGTCACAGGCCCAGTATGGATAACACCAGAATATGAAAATCAGAAAAAGTGTACTCTATCAGTAGCGTACAGCTGTATACAGTGTTGGGGTAGTTTTAAATCTCTGTATATATTTCAGGAGTAACACACACGGTCACAGGCCAAGTATGGATAACACCAGAATATGAAAGGCAGAAAAAGTGTACTCTATCAGTAGAGTACAGATGTATACAGTATTGGGGTAATTTTAAATCTCCATATATATTTCAGGAGTAACACACACGGTCACAGGCCAAGTATGGATAACACCAGAATATGAAAGGCAGAAAAAGTGTACTCTATCAGTAGCGTACAGCTGTATACAGTGTTGGGGTAATTTTAAATCTCCGTATATATTTCAGGAGTAACACACACGTTCACAGGCCCAGTATGGATAACACCAGAATATGAAAGGCAGAATAAGTGTACGCTATCAATAGCGTACAGCTGTATACAGTGTTGGGGTAATTTGAAATCTCCTATATACTTCAGGAGTAACATACAGGTCACAGGCCCAGTATGGATAACACCAGAATATGAAAATCAGAAAAAGTGTACTCTATCAGTAGCGTACAGCGTATACAGTGTTGGGGTGATTTTAAATCTCCGTATATATTTCAGGAGTAGCACACACGGTCACAGGCCCAGTATGGATAACACCAGAATATGAAAGGCAGAAAAAGTGTACTCTATCAGTAGCATACAGCTGTATACAGTGTTGGGGTAATTTTAAATCTCTGTATATATTTCAGGAGTAACACACACGGTTACAGGCCCAGTATGGATAACACCAGAATATGAAAGGCAGAAAAAGTGTACTCTATTAGTAGCGTACAGCTATGGTGCGGTGAGCAGTCGAGAGATTATGGTACCTTAATAGTCCCATGCGTGAGGAGGAAGTCGGGTGAGTATGCAGCATAGACGCGGTGTCCACCGCTTGTCTCAGTAGCTGCTTTCTGCTGCGCGCGCTGTGTTTAAATGTGGAGAATGGTGGAGGTGTCATGGCCGCATGGGACTATTAAGGTACCGTAATCTCTCGACTGCTCACCGCACCATAAACGCTTCAGAATGGCAATTAACCATCATGCCATAATAAGGCTCTTTAACACTGTTTATCTTCACAGATTCATTAATCAATCTCTCCTACTAGCGGTATGTGACATAGATTATTCCACATCACTATATACCACCTCTAAGATATGGTTATTTAAAAATACTCACCGCATATATTCCTTTTTAGGATAAACAATAAATTTTCTGTCTATCTATAACTATAAGATTCAGCAATACAACATATGGGTATGTGTTCTAAGGTTTTCACCATCCACCCACGTTACTTGATTCCACTTTCTTAAGGCACCATATAAATTAGAGAAAAACATCACAATATTAAGCAGCAGTTGCTATATTTCGTTGTTGGTTTCTATATACAATTATTAAGAGAATCTCTCTCTATTAGACTGAACAATTGTACATACTTTATTTCATTTTACTTTTATGTTAATATATTTCAATGTTCATATTACAGCACATTGAGGAAGGTCGATAGACTGAAACGTCTGCCATTTGCTGTTACTGCTGTTATTGTATGTAAATTAAATAAGCATATTCTGAAACTTCACTGGTGTGTGCCAAAATTGATATTCACTGCACACGGATTGGGACCCTATTTTGAGCACCACCTAGATTCCTTACTCCTAGTTGTGCCAACGATTTTGATCTACATATAGCAACCTTTACGTTGTGCACACTTACTCTTGATATGACCTCACTTACATTCTCCTATAATGCTGAGGAAACCTCCAACATTATAGCACAGTCCACACTATCCAGTGACTTTCTCAAAATCCCCCCCAAGGAAACTAGGGGTCGAGATTTGGAGAGGGAACTGAGAAGGTGTACTAACTATGAACTTCACTGTGTAACACTCACAGAATATTTAAAAGTTCACAGAATACCTAGGGATTTATGGGTCCCCCTACGTCCTACCCTTTTCAGTGATTCCCAAGACTTTTGTTCATGCATCGAACAAATTATTAACAAATGCTCTTTCGATCTTATGACCCTCACACTAGAGCACCTGCACCGAGGCATTTCCAAATGTAAAGAAGAAATTGCAAACATTGAGAGTCAACTGGCATCATCAACCTCCACTGAAGAGTTCAATAGTCTTAAGAGTAGAATCAAGGACGTCATCGAACAACACCGACGCGACACAGAAGCCAGGAAACGGAATAAATTTGCTAGAGATTCCGAGGATTACGAAAATAACAGAGTATATAAATGGCGAGAATCCTCCAACTCCGGGAATTTCACATCCCACAGATCATCCACGGAAGCGTCCACATCGGGATCAGATTACGACAGACAACCATCCACGAGTCGTTTTTTAGGCCAAAGACGAAGAGGAACAAGAAGAAGAGGCCCCGCAGGGAAAGAGACACCCGAAGGAATATGGACTACAATCGAGTAACATGATCCCAGGTAATAACCCACTGGTAATAAATCTATCATCCAGAAGTCTGGGCATTGCCGAACACCAAGTGTTACAAAAGGGACTATCATATTGCCCCAGTTATAAATGCAACACATTCAACTTAGAAATGGACTTACAAAGATTTTATAGATCACTAAGATTGAAATTGCATTTTTCAAATGAACCTAGTCCTGAACCCATTTTACAAATTCCCATGTCTGCTAGCAGCCTGGGCCTTAGAAATAAAAGCACTTATAGACCTCCACATGGCTCACATGCTTTGGAGACATTTATCTCATTCATAGATAACACTTTCCAGGATCTTAGAGAAAATATTAATAAAGGATTGGTCCACTTCCCAAACAATCTAACACCTTTGGACAGACAGGCATTAAGAAATCTTAGAGAAGATAAAAACATCATTATAAAACCCGCAGACAAGGGGGGCGCTATTGTGATTGTCGACAGAACAAACTATATAGACGAAATATATCGCCAATTAAGGGACACAACTACATATCAGACCCTACAGAGTGACCCTACTAAGGACATTGCAGAACTCATTAAAGCAATATTAAACAAGTATTTAGAGAAAGGTGTGATTGATAAAAAAACATGTGACTATCTTACACAAAAATTTCCTATCTTACCGGTCTTTTATGCACTTCCCAAAGTGCATAAAAGCTTGACCAATCCACCGGGAAGACCCATTGTGGCTTCCACGGAATCCATTTTTTCTCTAATTGCAAAATAGCTGGAAAAAAATACTAACACCTCTCATTAGAAACACCACTTCATATATCCTAGATATGGGTGCTTTCCTTGACCTTATTCACAACATGAGTAACATTCCACCACAGGCTATTCTCGTCACTTTTGACGTAAAAGATTTATACACGTCCATACCCCATATTGAGGGTATTACAGCAGTCCGGAAACTTCTAGAGTCATCAAATTTTGAAACAGAACAGATAAATTTGGTGTGTGAATTACTCACCATAATACTGTCAAAAATTAATTTTTTATTTGAAGATAAATTCTACCTTCAGATTAAAGGCACTGCCATGGGCTCCAACACTGCACCGCCATATGCTAATTGTTATGTGGCACAATTTGAAGAGAGTGTTATTTATGCAGATGATCTCTTCCGCAGTCACGCCATTCTGTGGAAGAGATACATCGATGACATTTTCTGCATTTGGGACGGAACTTTAGACACACTAACTAATTTTTATTCCCGCCTGCGTTCATCGTGGCCGGGTCTGGATTTCACTATGACTCATTATCAAAAACAAATTAATTTCCTAGATACTCTAGTCATTAAAGATCCTCAGGGATCTCTCTCCACAGATATATACGTAAAAACCACAGACAGGAATAGCCTTCTTCACTATGGAAGCTTTCATCCCACTAAGATGAAAGATGCAATCCCAAAGTCACAATTCAAAAGAGTACAAAGAATTGTGTCTAACCAAGACACACAAACACAAAGATTAGATGAAATGCGACAAAAATTCCTAGAAAGAGGCTATCCTATCAACAAATTAACACCTCCAGACCAGAATCCCACCATAAAATCTAAAGTTGACAAAAGAATCCCATTTGTACATGACTATCACCCAAGTGCATATCTTCTACACAACAGCATACGTAGACATTGGCATTTACTACATACAGCCCATCCTGAAGTTGCAGAATTCAACAAACCATTCCCACCCTGCTTCAGACGCCCACAAAATTTTCGAGATCTACTTATTAAGGCAGATATAGGCCCTACTACTTCACAGAAAAAACAACGTTTCCTCATGAATCCAAAATACGGCACCTTCCCATGTCTACAGTGCATGCAATGTAGTAATGTCCAAAGGGGAGATTCCTTTTATCACCCATATACAAGCAAAAGGTACAACGTCCACGACTATTACACTTGCAACACATCTTTTGTGGTATATCTCATAAAATGCCCATGTGGCCTCTCATATGTGGGAGAAACGACGTAACCAATTAAGGACCGAATTTCTAAACACAAAAGCACTATAAGATGCAAAAACATGCTACTCCCTATTCCCGCTCATTTTATCAACACTGGCCATACCATTGCCCAATTAAGATTTCAAATCATTGAGCAAGTTCTACCATCACGTAGAGGGGGTGACCATATAAAAATTCTTAAAAAGAGAGAGAGCTTCTGGATCCATGAGCTTAACACCCTGGCCCCAAAAGGGTTAAACAGAGATTTTGATATTCAGGCATTTCTGTATTAACAGAAAAAAATCCATTATTTTGCTAACTTTAAATTTTGCTATAACCTAACATAGGGTTAATAATGTCGGAATATATACAAAAAAAGAATTTCATCTTTTTTTCCCATTTTTATTCCCAAATGTATATCTGTCTAATTATGAACATTAGACTCTGTTATATCATGGATACTAATTGTTTATTTATTTGTCACAGAATCCATAGAATTACCATGCCTTTGGATCACTACTGCTCACCCACGTTATAGAATTCTATGCACCACTCTGAAAATATCTGCACTGCCATCACGGCACTTCCTGATATGTAAATCTGCACAGAGTAGGATTAGTCTCCACCCAGCACTCTGAAACGCAAGTGGTGACGTTAGTGGAACGCACGCTAAGCCACTTCCGGTTACCTACTTCCGGTTTTAGCGGCCATGACACCTCCACCATTCTCCACATTTAAACACAGCGCGCGAAGCAGAAAGCAGCTACTGAGACAAGCTGTGGACACCGCGTCTATGCTGCATACTCACCCGACTTCCTCCTCACGCATGGGACTATTAAGGTACCGTAATCTCTCGACTGCTCACCGCACCATAAACGCTTCAGAATGGCAACTAACCATCATGCCATAATAAGGCTCTTTAACACTGTTTATCTTCACAGATTGCATTAATCAATCTCTCCTACTAGCGGTATGTGACATAGATTATTCCACATCACTATATACCACCTCTAAGATATGGTTATTTAAAAATACTCACCGCATATATTCCTTTTTAGGATAAACTATAAATGTTCTGTCTATCTATAACTATAAGATTCAGCAATACAACATATGGGTATGTGTTCTTCCAAGGTTTTCACCATCCACCCACGTACTTGATTCCACTTTCTTAAGGCACAATATAAATTAGAGAAAAACATCACAATATTAAGCAGCAGTTGCTATATTTCGTTGTTGGTTTCTATATACAATTATTAAGAGAATCTCTCTCTATTAGACTGAACAATTGTACATATTTTATTTAATTTCACTTTTATGTTAATATATTTCAATGTTCATATTACAGCACATTGATGAAGGTCGATAGACCGAAATGTCTGCCATTTGCTGTTACTGCTGTTATTGTATGTAAATTAAATAAGCATATTCTGAAACTTCACTGGTGTGTGCCAAAATTGATATTCACTGCACATGGATTGGGACCCTATTTTGAGCACCACCTAGATTCCTTACTCCTAGTTGTGCCAACTATTTTGATCTACTAATTGGTCAATTGACCTTTGCCCCACCTATGTTTCCTTATTCCTGGTACTTTTTCTAATAAAATTATATTTATTAGCGATACATATATGTTTTCTGGGATTTTTCCTATCGCATTTTTTCATCATATGTATCCAATTTTGGCGATTTTCCCGTCATGTCTAGCTTCAAGAGCCCATGTGAATTAGGGTATCTTCCTATGTTTGTGTAGTAATAAACCTATATGGGTATGTTGTTCATGAAGTGGTTATGGTCCTTACTCATTGGCTGAGAAAATGCCCTGGAAGGCATTATGGGAAAACCAACTTTGGCGCTCGGGTCGCCGTAAGCATGGCCGACCTCATGCTATGGTCGGGTTTCGCTCGGCGAAACCCGACTTTGGCGAAAGTCGGTCTTTTTTGAAATTGACCGACCTGTTTCGCTCAACTCTAATCAAATGGACAAGTTCTCCAAAAAATAAAGAAATTTTTGAACCACTCTCTATAATCTTTGAAAATTCTTGGAGAACAGGAGAAGTCCCAGAAGACTGGAAAAAAGCAAATGTTGTTCCTATCTTCAAAAAGGGGAAGAAGGTGGGCCCAGAGAACTATAGGCCGGTGAGTCTGACTTCTATACCTGGAAAAATCTTTAAACAAATTATTAAACAACATTTATGTAAGTACCTGGATAAGAATGGAGTGATTAACCAGAGTCAGCGTGGGTTTGTAACTAATAAGTCATGTCAGACTAACTTAATTTCCGTATATGACAGAATCACTGACTGGGTGGATCAGGGAAATGCCGTAGATATAGTATATCCTGACTTCAGCAAAGCATTTGACAAAGTATCTCACACAATCCTTATTGACAAAATTACTAAGTATGGAATGGACAAGGCTACTGTTAGGTGGCTTCATAACTGGCTTAGTGATCGGACCCAAAGAGTGGCCATCAATGACTGCACGTCCAGTTGGAAGAATGTCTCAAGTGGAGTACCACAGGGCTCTGTCCTGGGCCCTGTATTGTTCAACATCTTTATCAATGATTTAGATGAAGGAACTGAGGGTAAAGTGATTAAATTTGCTGATGACACAAAGCTAGGATGGATAGCTAATACTAGAGAAGAGAGAGAGAGGATTCAAAAAGATATAAATAAACTGGAGCAGTGGGCAGCAACTAACAAAATGTTTTTTAACAGGGAAAAAATGCAAAGTACTACATCTGGGCAATAAAAATGAAAAAAGCGTATACAGAATGGGAAGAATAGGGCTGAGCAACAACAGCACTTGTGAAAAAGACTTGGGTATACTAATAGATCACAGACTGAACATGAGTCAACAGTGTGATGCAGCAGCAAAAAAGGCAAATATAATTCTGGGATGTATTAACTGAAGCATACAGTCTAGATCACGTGAAGTCGTTTTTACCTTCTACTCCTCTTTGGTCAGACGTCATCTGGAATACTTTGTCCAGTTTTGGGAACCACATTTTAAAAAACACATCAACAAACTGGAGCAAGTTCAGAGAAGAGCGACCAGAATGGTGACCGATGTGCAAACCATGTCCTATGAGGAGCGGTTACAGGATTTGGGAATGTTTAGCTTGCAAAAGAGAAGACTGAGAGGAGACTTAATAGCAGTCTACAAATATCTCAAGGGCTGTCACATTGTAGAAGGATCATCTTTATTCTCATTTGCACAAGGAAAGACTAGAAGCAATGGGATAATACTGAATGGGAGGAGACACAGATTAGATATTAGAAAAAACTTTCTGATAGTTAGGGAATGAGTGGAACAGGTTGCCATGAGAGGTGGTGAGTTCTCCTTCAATGGAAGTCTTCAGAGGCTGGACAGACATCTATCTGGGATGATTTAGTGAATCCTGCTTTAAGCAGGGGGTTGGACCAGATGACCCAGGAGGTCCCTTCCTACTCTACCATTCTTTAATTCCATGATCCTTAATGTACCTGTATGTAAATGCATAAATCCCAATCGTCCCGAATTCAGTGGGATGTCCAAATTTGAGGGGGCAGTTCAGCTGTCAAGGCAAGTCAGGGCTTTGTCCCAATTTCCACTCACACCAGAGAGTGTGATGCCTTCTTTCATTGTCTTAATCACTTCACAGCTACTCTTGGGGGCTGGGTCTACTCTCCATTCTGCACACATTTACAATTAATTAAATAAACAATACTCTTCTTCTCTGGTCTCCCCAGGAATCAAACCCACAGTATCACTGTAGGCAGCAGCTAATGTTATGAGGCACAGTCTGCACTATGAGGCACACTTTGCACTGACAAGAATGGGAGAATTTTCTATGCTTGAAGCTCCATTGCAGGCACTTTATCCACAGGCAGATAATACTAGTACATAGATATGGATCTTTTATACCAGTGTATTTCTATGAAACTATGTTTTAAAGGGAAAAGAAAAGTCTGATTTTTTTATCCTATAAAATTAATGAAAACCCACACAACACAGTGATAAGATTGTTTATGATGATTGCTAAATAGTGTAAAAGAATGCATAATTGATTTTTTCTTCTCCATTAAACCCATAAAAATAGGAATAAAAATATAATGCTGAGGCCATGTTCACATATAGCGTAAATGCTGCATTTTTTTCTACAGTTTTTTTCTGCATGCTTTCTGCCTTCTCTGATTATTGCATTTTTGCTGCATTTCTTTTATGTGTTTTTACCCTCTTATTGGATGCATTTTGTTGCAAGCATGAAGCAGCATTTTTAATGGGTTTTTAATAGTGATGAGTGAGTATACTCGTTGCTCGGGTTTTCCCGAGCACGCTCGGGTAATCTCCATGTATTTAGAAGTGCTCGGAGATTTACTTTCTGTTGCCGTAGCTGCATGATTTGCGACTTTTTGACAGCCTGAATACATGTGGGGATTCCTTAATAAACAGGCTTTCCTCACATGTGTTCCAGCTATCCAGCAGCCATAAATCATGCAGCTGTGGCAACAGAAACTACATCTCTGAGCACTTCCAAATACTCGGAGACCACCCAAGCCTATAGAGATAAAATGCACCAATACTGCACAGCACAACAGTGTCTTTATACGCACCTAGGGCAGTATTTTTATGAAATCACATCCACTTTTTTGAGATATTTAGGCCATGTACATATGTAGAAGTAAATGCAGTATTTTTTCTGTTGCTTTTTTTCCACAGACTTAACTGTCCAAGCAAAGTGGATGTGATTTCATGAAAACTCCACCCACTGTGCATCTAGAGATGCTGCTGAACTTTGCGGTTTTTGTACTTTTTTTTTTCTAGAGGCTTAGGAGCATTTTTAATCTGTTTTTTTATACCACAGAAAAGCTTTGATACTGAACTTAAAAAATGTACGGTAAGTACGGTTTTTTACAAGGTTCAGTATCAAAGCTTTTCTGTGGTATAAAAAAGATTAAAAATGCTCCTTCAAATCTGCATAAAAACATATCAAACAATGGAGAAAGGGCCAGATTAATGCAGCTAACATGCAATAATTAGAGAAGATTATTATTGCCTAGTTTGGTGCGAACACCTGCAAAAAACAAAAAACAACGTAGTATTTATGCAATGTGATAACACCACCTTACGGACAACAAAAAGCCAGATGTCATATGGTGAAGATTACATAAAAATGAGAAACTTATAAATGCTATGACTATTAATTAATTAACAAAACATAAATCCATAGGTCCTTACTTGAGATAAGCATGATGCACAAATGAAATTGAGCTAGTCTAGGCTAATCAAGTCAAATCGGTGACGCTGGCAGGTAAAAGATTCACGTGCCTCCTGTCATCTAGCCACCAGGCAGCACTAACATGGATGCTGGACTGGAGTCCAATGAATTGATCAGCTCATTTCTAACCATAACCATCCTTGATACAGTGTGATAGTCTCGGATTTGAGTCTATATCTTGCATTCTCGGGCGTCTGCTGAATGTCCCTTACTGCCATCAAACCTCTGACATCTCCTCTTGACAGGGTAGAAAGAAATGGTAAATGAGTGTGGCTTGGCTTGTTGCTAGGGCTGTGGTCAAAATTACTGCGGCGCATTTACCATGCCGCATGATTTTTCCCTTTTCTTCTCTAAAAGTAAGAAGTGATGGCTATATTGAGTGGTCCTCCACATTTGTTAACAATGTTGTATACTATAAAAGATTCAGAGATGATTCATTTTTTTATCTTGAAAGGCACTTGAACGTACTGTATTCCAAGCACTTTGCTATTGCCTTAAATATAAATGATTGATGCATCAAATTTACATATACAGAAAATCCAAATTCAATTGTTTTCCTAGATCTCGAAATTAGCTATGCAAACAAAAATATTATAACTAAATTACACTTAAAAGTTTAGGTACAGTTTCTTATCCTTTGATGCACACTATAAAAAGTGGGCTCAAAATAATTTCTTTAGCCAATATAGATAGATTCACAAAAAATGAACTAATTTCATAGGCTATAAAGAACAGTCAAATATCCTTCTGTTGAGGAGAGCCATAAGATCAAATACTTAATTAACCTCAAGACATAAGAGATTGAGAGAAACGACCCATAAAGTGTATTATTTCACCTTACATAAACTTGTTCTGATCCAAGTGTGACACTAAAGATGGCTGCCATTTCCTGTTTCACCACACACCATGTGCTTGTATCTAAGATGGCGCCCACCCTGATGACCTCATAGATCCGCCCACAATGACGCCCACCCTGATGACCTCATGGACCAACCCAGCCTGGTGACCTCATGGATCCATCCAAGATGACGCCCATTGCCCAACCCACTAACCAATGACATCCGATCACTCCCATTTTACAGCTAACAAAGCCCCTTACAGGGGTTATATAACTCTATATTCAGATTAAATAAACCCTATTGGAGCTGTGGCATAGATTTGATCAAAGAGAGGTTACATCTGAGTGTGTGTCTGGTGTGATTCTTTAGTGCGCACTTGATCAATATAAATTAGACCAGGAGCAGGCAACTAGTGAACATTTCTTATTGTTCAACCTAACACTTCAAGATTGGTTTCTTTTGAAAAATTGTCCTAAAAAACTAGTAAGGGCTGCTTATATACAGAATAAAATGAATTCCCAGAGGGCGTGGCAGGAAACCGGGGGAGCTGTACGTGGTTGAGAGAGTGCTGAGCCCAACAGACTAAATCTCCTCAATCCACCTCATTTAAATATCCATCCATCAGCCAGAACATCATTGCTACTCATATTATATGAAGGGCCTAAACCACCAATCTCAGTTGAAGCCTACCCAAGGCCAAAAGCCTTTACTGCGGGCCGACGAGTATCTCAGTAACAGAGGCAATCTCCTAACTTAACACGCGGTGAGACCCCGTCAAGCGATGTGCCGCTCCAGAGGTAGGAAACCCCCTGACATCTTCTCTGGGTGAGTCCTTGTGCCCTGTTTCCCCGTGCTAGCAGAGCAACAGCCAGTGTAGTATCACACATGGAGACCCAAGTGACTGTCAGCAGACTCATCGCAGCTTACCTGTGAGGGACTCCTCTCTTCTCTGTTTCCTCATTACTTTGGATGAGGAGTTTGCCCTCGTCCTGAGCACCAGTTGCCCCTTCACTCCACCAGAAAGATCAAAGGGAACAGCTGGGTGCCCAGATGCTGTTCCTCTATGTTTTCCTGCCCTGGGCAGCCATCTTGCAGGCACCCCAGTGTGATAGTAGCTGAGGACGCTTTCACCTGCTGCATGTAAGGGTTTTTCTCCTTTATAATGCACAGCCTCCTCTTGCAATTTTGACTTTTCAATATAGGGGCTGCAGTAGAGGGACACTACCCATCTTTACAAATATATAGTTTTCACATCCAGAGATTTTATTCAAAAGCTTCTACTGACATCTTGTGATGGTTTCTTGTAATACACGAGACTCAATATAAAACAAGCATTTTAAATGCTCTATAACCATCTACTGGTCATATTCAAATATAAGAGGCTCTAGAAGACTACCAACAGTAGAATATTATTAAATAAAAAGGTTCTGTGGAACTCAGCTACAACCAATGCCTAACAGTGATAGCCACAACAGCTTTGTGTTAATACTTACGAGTTATTATCAGTTTCAGCCCGACCACATCTACCTTGGAAATAATCAGGTTGACGCATACTAAGCATGATGGAATGAGAACACAATCCACCTATGCCCTAAGGTCCAAGACACCTGACAAGGACTAACTCTTTTATTAACACTCCAAGAGATGCCCGGAAAACGCAGAGTCCTGGACATAAGATCTCCAACACCAAACACACGACCTGAAGAAGCGCAATACCATCAGACGTTTTTTCACACGTGCCAGCCCCTCTCTATTTAAAATGCCACTGATGCAAAACCCCATCAATCAACTGAAGGGGAACCATCAAGTGTCCCAGGGACCATGTATACCAGCATTGGGGGTGAGGGGACCATGCATTCCAGGATTGGGGGGTGGGGGGACCATGCATACAAGGATTGGGGTTGAGGGGACCATGCATACCAGGATTGGGAGGTGAGGGGACCATGAATACCAGGATATGGATGAGTAGGTACCATGCATACCAGGATTGGGGGGTGAGGGGTCCATACATACCAGGATAGGGATGAGGGGTACCATGCATACCAGGATTGAGGGGTGAGGGGACCATGCATACCAGGATGAGGAATGGGGTGCCATGCATACCAGGATTGGGTGGGGGTGAGGGGACCATACATACCAGGATAAGTATGAAGGGTACCATGCATACCAGGATAGGGATGAGGGGTGCCATGCATAGCAGGATAGGAGGGGGGCAACACATACCAGGATGGGAGACCATATACCAATAAAAATGTGTGCCATCCGTGCGTAGAATGGGTTCATAGCTAGTCTTCTATAACCCCCCTAATCTCCAAGATTTTTGAGGCTGTCTAGAAATTTCTCCTGGGCAATTAGCATTAGTTTTGCTCTCTTTCTGTTATTTCTGTCTATTCTCTTGGTGTTTACATTTTGTCACTATCTTGTTTTAGTCTTCTCCCCCCTCCCTTGTTTATCCCTTTTATTTTCCGTACGCTTCCCCATCCCAACCTAATACAAAAATGCCGCAGGAGCATCACTCAGCACTTACAGTGGACTCCTTAAATGTTAAAAGGTTACACAGCCCTGAAAAAAGGTCCATTTTATTAAATCTCCTTTATAAAAGAAGAAGATAGGTATCGCTTTCTTGCAAGAAACACATTACTGTCAAAATAAACCTTACAAGAGCTGTAATTATAGGTTCCCTATCCAATCTATCACAGTCCTTCTCCTGACTCCAAGTCCAGAGGTTCCTGCATACTCATTTCACGCTCAGTCCCATGAGTGTTCACTGAATCTTGCACAGATGGAGAAGGCCATCTCCTAATGGTCAAAAGTCTCATAGGTCCTAATAAAGTTATATTTGCTTCCCTGTATCTACCCAGTTCAGGACAGGACAAGGCACTTTTTGCATATCTGGACCAAGTGGCAATTTTTAAAGAGGGTATACTGATCCTAGGGGAGACTTTAATACCGCCTTTGACCCTTCTAATCGACATCTCCACGGGTTAGCCTCCCTCTCGTGCCCCACACAATGACGTATACTGAAAAGTCTGCAGGAACACCAATTCGATTGTAACCTAGAGATTGCTTCACCCGGCAGACAGGGACTACTTTCTATGCTAACTCTCATGATGTCTATATGAGAATTAACTATTTCTTGCTAAGACATCAATACATTTTCTTGCTTCATAGGACCAATATAGATAATATCATCTTCTCGGATCACGCACTTGTTAGTGTCTCAGCTGCTCTTTCTGCCATCAGCGTCAAGCAGTGTCATTAGAAGTAGAAAATCTGGAGAGCAAAAAAAGCGCAACTAGGGTCTTAACTGGTTAAAAACTTGGAGTGCACCGGGGAGAGGTAGGCTCACCTTGTTTTGTTGCAGCTAAGCAGCATGTAAAAAGTATGGATCAGCTGCTGCAGGACACCGGTCCAAAGACTAAGGATAATGGTGAAACTGGGTGTATGTGTCCAAATCTGTGCTGCTGATAAAGATGGACGGCAGACAATTTTATTCAAAGCTTTATTTCAAAACAAGTTAATAGTCAACGCGTTTCGAGATCATGCAGGACCTCTTCCTCAGGTGCCTGAAAGAAGGCAAGAGCCGAAATGCGCAAAAGGAACCTGGCTGCACGCTTACATCTTAGGTAAAGATGAAATCCTTATCTCCTTTCATGCCCATTGCACATGCACTTTACTCAGATTAATCTTATATTAGTCAACACTTATTCTGTCTACATGCTTGATCGGCTATTCTGACTCCTGCACTTTTGCATATTACTATCTACTCATACTACATTAACACCAATTTAACGTGTATTTATACCATTACTATTATAGATACTTGGTGTGTATGTATGTATCCATACTATATTTATTCATCTATACTAAAGGTAGTATTCTACCTGTACAGTTCTATGATTATGCTGATTTTTTGTCCTTATTTTTGAGCATGTGTTAATTTTCCTATATTAACTCTTTGGAGATTATACTATTAGGAGTGACTACTACCCTCCTTTTTGTAATGTCCGCCATCACCTTGTACAGCTGTTTTTTCCTTATGGTTTTTATATATTATTTCAAATAAAATTTTGTATTTTATATCTTTATATCTCTTGTTACGGTCTATTCTTGCATCATGTTTTCTTATATGATTCCTATCCAATTTTGTGCATGACCTCTAAATCTTTATTATATCTTACAAACTTGTTCTATTTTTGCTAACCACACAAAGTCATTCACATTCATGTCCGGACCTGGCAAGCATTTTCTGTCAGCCATACATTTGTACCTGTCTCTCATGATCTTTAAATTACTGTATTCAGAACCTCCTGTCACACCAAAGAGAGCGACAAAGCAAAACGTTCCTCCTCAGGAACTCCAGAAGCCCCTCCCCTGCTAAAAGAACAAATCTGTGGATGGTAACCGTACACACCAAAGAACAGTGACCTGCCGGTAGACTCCTGAAAATGATTATTAATAGCAAATTCTGCCACAGTAAGTAGGATGCCCAATCCTTCTGATTCACGGTGGCTCAGTGGTTAGCACAGCACCCTTGCAGCACTGGAGTCCTGGGTTCAAATCCCACCAAGTACAACATTTGCAAGGAGTTTGTATGTTCTCCCCGTGTTTGCGTGGGTTTCCTCCGGGTACTCCGGTTTCCTCCCACATTCTAAAGACATACTGATAGGGAATTTAGATTGTAAGCCGCGTTGGAAACAGCTATGATAATGTGTGCAAACTGTAAAGCACTGCAAAATATGTTAGTACTTTATAAATAAAAGATTATTATTATTATTCTCGGAGACAAAACTCTTGAGGTTAAGTCTCCAAATTCTGATTAATGCGCTTGGTCTGTCCATTCGACTGAGGATGGAAGGCAGAGGAAAAGGACAGCTGCCCACCAAGTCGAGAACAGAATGCCCTCCGGAACAAATTGGGTCCCCTGATCTAACACCACATCGGAGGGATCCCAGTGAAGCTTCACAATCTCATTTATAAACACCTGAGCAAGAGTCTTGGCACGAGGTACGGCCACCGCCATGAGGTTGCGGAAAGGTTCCATCTCCACAAGCCTAAATGCCGCATTTCCAGGGCAAGCAATCTGGAAATGTGGTTGTTTAGTATTGTAGCCTGTGAATGGGTGGCTGCATATTTACGCTTGTGTTCCAAGGACTGGGGTAGGAACAACTGACCGCTGCGCTGGGACAAGGACGTGGTTGCTGATGGTGATTGCAAGTGTGCAACAACAGGTGCAGGGTGGGAGTCATATTTGCCTACATCATGGACAGGGGATTGGCGAGCTTGTAGAACAGGGGAAGAGGCAGTGGTATCACCAGCAGACACTGTTTCTGGAACCTGGCGTTCAGCCCAAGTAGTTGGGTGCTTTGCTGTCATGTGGCTGAGCATTTCGGTGGTGGTCAGGCTAGTAGTTGTGCTGCCCCTGCTGATGCTGCCATATCAGATGTTGCAAGTGGCCATTATTCGGTTAACTGGACTGTCTTTAAAAAAACATCAGACTTGGGAACACCTAACCCTTGGTTTGGCAACATCACCCATGTTGGTGCTCTAGGGAACAGCAGCCCTTCTTTTATCTCAGGCCACTCCACTGCCTCTTCCTGCCTGTTGTGGTGCTGTGGATCCTTCCCTCTGTGTGCTGCTGTCCTCGCTCTGCATGTCACCTTCCCAGGTTGGGTGAGTGACTTCATCGTCCACCACCTCGTCTTCCACTTCCTCACCCTGGTCCTCTTCCTGACTTGCTCACGTAACAGCACCACTTATTGGCAATTGTGTCTCATCATCATCCACCTCTTACGACAGTAATTGCGTTTTCCACCATCGCCTTCTTATGAGTTTGATGAACGGCTGCCGACCGCCACACGGTAGCCCGGGTATCAGGGCTTGTGATCCCACCGCTGCCACCAATGTGACGATAAACACCGACGGCTGTTGCCGCCCGACCAACTGTGTCCGGAATAATCTGCAGGGGCTTATTTTAGATATCCCACTGCTGCTACAGTATACCACAAATTGCAGGGATTTATATTTATCCCCCTTCCAGTTCCACTTAGGAACTTGCAGCTCTCTGGCACCCCCTTAAACCTCAGGTCAGTCAGGGAACTGCACCTGGGATAATTAGTCGCCGGACGGGCCGCTTGGATGTGTGCTGGCTATTGGGCACGCTGCAGTGAGGGAATTATAATTACTCCTAGCCGCAGCAAGGCAATACACTTATAAAACACGCTCCGTCACTGCCAACGCTCTCCCTGGTAGCCCAGCACACACACGCTGCCACCAGCTATGATTCTCTTAATCAAGAATTAATTAAGAGGGTCCGTAGCAAACCCAAATTAGTAGTGTAGTTACTTCAGGCATGTGCTTATTCGTTTATAGAGCAGGAGAAACAAACTAATAATTTTATATGTTTATTCCTAAAATGTAGCCAGTGTTTTAAAAGTTCAAAAAAAGATGTAACAAGTTGAGACAGTACAATTATGTACAATGCAATTAAAATAAAAATAGGGTTAAAGGTGAAAAACTTACATGGCACTAAGATCATTGCAGGCAAGGCAGGCTGGGGGAGGAGCCACACGTCACAATGCATCACAGAGGTGCTCTACATCTGGTGTCCAGGACAGATCTGAGGCAGAATACCTGGCCTTGCCTTATAGACCTGTGGCCGTGACATCATAAAAAGGGTGGAGTTACCGGGGTCCTCCTCTTGCTCTAAAGTGTTAGTCTTGGTTCAGAAAACTCATAACGATCATAACTAAGAGATGGAGTCTCTTACAGCGATGCACAGCGTACCATTGTACACAGCAAGACGTTGGAGTGCATTTAAGTCTAAACGCAGAGTGCCTGGGTGGATCGGCTCAGCAGAAATCTGTTTCTTGGGTTCTGTTGCAGCTGGAGCCGGAAAAACATGGGCCAGGAAGCTCCATCGACGCAGGTCGCAGAACTGCTACTTTCGTATTTTTATCATACTCTCACATTGCATTACGTCCGAATGAATGAATTCCCATTATTGTCTATGAGAGGAAAACGCACATGGGCAGACAATGCAGTCCCCGCGGTGAGGAGGGAAACTCCAGAGCTGGTAGCTCAGATTACACTGAGCCTGAGTGCAGGTTGGGAGGGGGAAGGGAAGCGCAGCTATACGCAGGCTGCTAAATGTAGTAGATGTCGTCACAATGAGTGTGGCTGTTCAAATATGTTGGCATCGCTACATGCAATGTGATCATGGAAATGGAAATGTGAAGAGCTCTTAGGAGTGTCCAAGTGTGGGATCACTTATCTCCGTGCACTCGGCATAGTCGGAGGGAGGAGGATCAGGATGAGGATTATGTGGTCCAGAATCATCGCTGCTGAGACATGTGGAAGACAGGGTGGTGCTGGCAAAGTAATTTGAAGCATTATCTGCTATCCATCCAACAACCCTTTCACACTGGTCTGGCTACAAAGTGCGATATGGTGTGTGTGCTTGTTGTACTCCCGCAGCAGACGTTGTTTCACCTTGCCTACTGCTTCGACCTCTGCACTCACCATCAGCATAACATCCATTTCCCCATCCCTTACCATGCACCTTGCCCATTTTAAATTACATATGCTATATCTCTGTTGAGAAAACGTTGAAGTATTACAATGGCAGGAAAATTTGCTGAACTCAGATGAACGTCTTAGAATGCAGTATTAATATAGCAATTTTTTGCATGTTTTGAGGCACAACTCTAGCATGTTACATGCCATATAAAATTTCACTGCTGAAAAAAATTGCAGTATTACTATTGCAGGAAAATTTGCACACCTCAGATGGACTGGTTACACTGCAGGTATAATATAGCGATGCTATTGAGATCCAACCAAGGCAGGCTGTACGCACAACTGCTGCAGTATAAATGGTGTACAATATTTCCCTGCTCAGAACAATTTACAGGATTAAGAGCAAAAAGAGTATTATTAGCAATGAGAAGGTATGAGTTGCAGGCTGCAGCTTAAAGGACTTGCAATTCACCCTATTCTGTCCTCCACGATCCCTTCAGCACAATCTCTCTGTAAGTGCTGCTAACAGCAGTATTACTTTTGATTATTATTAGCCTTAAGATAGTAATTGCATACTGATTCCCATATTAGAGAGAGGAGTAGTTATTGCTACAATGTTCTGATCTGGAGAAGGAGGTCACGGAGGCTCAGGTTTGTGCCCCTGCTGCCTGTCTTCAGGTAAAGTGTTTGCCCTGTGAACATTCATTTTAGAATTTTGAGTGAACATCATGATTCGGTCCTGACTTGACATTTTGGAAGTAAAGCCACCAGAAATCTTCTTACTCATCATTTTTGGTGGTCTAGGATGCTCCAGGGTGTTCTTGATTATGTAGCTGCCTGCAATACTTGTGATACAGTAAAGATGTATATCTTTGTACCGTGTTAGCCAGTAGATAGAAAAATATTTAGAGTTGAGAGTCCTCAGTGGTTGATACCTTTTAATGGCTAACTGAAAAGATGGTAACAAATTGCAAGCTTTCGAGACTACTCAGGTCTCTTCATCAGGCGTAGACTAATACAAAATCTGAAGAATCACATATTTATACACAAAGCAGCACAGAAAAAAATGCAATAGGTAAGACAAGTGACGTGAAGCAGAATAGTCATTATGGCAGAGGGATGAGCATAAATATTGGAACAGTTCATAGATAAGGAGTGTGAAAGTTTTATTGCCCTCTAATTGGGGTCTGGTAATGTTTTGTGATGTTTTCACAGGGTATTTGGAGTAAATTCCTTAATTGATGTAATAGGCCATAAAACCATGTGACAGGTTCATTCCAGCATTAAGAGTGTCAAAGGTCACCATCAATTTGTATTCGCAAATTCTTCTATGTCTTTGAGATGTGAAGCTGCTTCTCAGTACAAGTATTTTCATATCTGACATGCTATGATCAGGGGAGCAAAAATGTTTTGCCACAGGTAGATCCATTCTTTTTTCTCTTATTGTGTGGCGATGAGAATTCATCCTTGTTCTCAGTTTTTGCCCGGTCTCCCCCACATACAGACCCCCAGTTGGACATTTAGTACATATAATTAGGTACACCACATTAGATGTGATGCAGCTGAAAGTACCTGGCATCTTGTAGTCCTGATGTGAGTTGGGGATCTTTATCTTGTCCGTGGTCATTATAGATGCACAGGTTTTGCATTTCTTCTTGTTGCAAGGGAAGGTTCCTGCAGCTGTTGGGGGGGACAGGGAACTTCTGACAATGATGCTTCTTAGATTTGGGGGCTGCCTAAAACACAGTAGTGGGGGGTCTGGAAATATGGATTGTAATCGGGCATCTTTTTGTAGTAAAGGTTGTAGTTTCCGTGCAGCTTCCCTTAGCACCTCCAGATTTGGATTGTAGGTGACCACTAGAGGCACCCGGTTATTTTCTTCTTTAGTTTTGTAATGTAGCAGGTGATCCCTTGATATTCTGGTGGCTCTTGTAATTTGGTTTTCAATTGTTCTTGGATGGTAGCCCTGATTTAAAAGGAGGTGCTAAGGGGAGCTGCACGGAAACTACAACCTTTACTACAAAAAGATGCCCGATTACAATCCATATTTCCAGACCCCCCACTACTGTGTTTTAGGCAGCCCCCAAATCTAAGAAGCATCATTGTCAGAAGTTCCCTGTCCCCCCCAACAGCTGCAGGAACCTTCCCTTGCAACAAGAAGAAATGCAAAACCTGTGCATCTATAATGACCACGGACAAGATAAAGATCCCCAACTCACATCAGGACTACAAGATGCCAGGTACTTTCAGCTGCCTCACATCTAATGTGGTGTACCTAATTATATGTACTAAATGTCCAACTGGGGGTCTGTATGTGGGGGAGACCGGGCAAAAACTGAGAACAAGGATGAATTCTCATCGCCACACAATAAGAGAAAAAAGAATGGATCTACCTGTGGCAAAACATTTTTGGTCCCCTGATCATAGCATGTCAGATATGAAAATACTTGTACTGAGAAGCAGCTTCACATCTCAAAGACATAGAAGAATTTGCGAATACAAATTGATGGTGACCTTTGACACTCTTAATGCTGGAATGAACCTGTCACATGGTTTTATGGCCTATTACATCAATTAAGGAATTTACTGCAAATACCCTGTGAAAACATCACAAAACATTACCAGACCCCAATCAGAGGGCAATAAAACTTTCACACTCCTTATCTATGAACTGTTCCAATATTTATGCTCATCCCTCTGTCATAATGACTATTCTGCTTCACGTCACTTGTCTTACCTATTGCATTTTTTTCTGTGCTGCTTTGTGCATAAATATGTGATTCTTCAGATTTTGTATTAGTCTACGCCTGATGAAGAGACCTGAGTAGTCTCGAAAGCTTGCAATTTGTTACCATCTTTTCAGTTAGCCATTAAAAGGTATCAACCACTGAGGACTCTCAACTCTAAATATTTTTCTGCAATACTTGTGTGCATTCTAAGACCCCACATACTCGTCCATTCGGGGCTCTTCAACCCTAGGTGATTGCCTGTAGACCATGGACTCATTTGTCAGTAGATTTCATCACTGACCTACTCATGTCAGCAGGTATCACCGTAATATTTGGAAAGCATTTTGTGCTCGCTTAGGTGTTGTGTCTGAGATTCAGGAGGAGTAGGTATTTACTAGTGATGAGCGAGTATACTCGTTGCTCTGGTGATCTCCGAGTATTTTGGCATGCTCGGAGATTTAGTGTTTGTCGACGTAGCTGCATGATTTGCGACTGCTAGACAGTGTGAATACATGTGGGGATTGCCTGTTTGTTAGGAATTCCACACATGTATTCAGTCTGTCAAGCAGCTGCAAATCATGCAGCTGCGTCGACAAACACTAAATCTCCGAGCACGTCAAAATACTCGGAGATCACCCGAGCATGCTCAGGAAAACCTGAGCAACGAGTGTACTCGTTCATCACTAGTATTTACCCCTTGCGGAGTTCTCTGTAAATAATCGTTGCCATGAATCGGCTGGCAAGTCCCCATTTTTCGGGACCTATGGGTTTCATCCTCAGTTTTGCGCTTTCAATGGTAATCGTTCTTCTGTGGTACCTGAGGAAGAACAGTTTTCCTCATATAATACATCGATATGCTGAGGTTTTCTTAATAATTTAAGAAGTTTGGGATACAGATACAAAAGTATGGTTGATTGTAAACGCTTGCTGGGTTCAGACCTGTGTATCTCCAACATTAGGAGTAATCTGGGATACAGGGGTAGCCGAGAGTTCCCCTAGCTCAAGGGACAGAGTAGGTGCCCATTGTCCCTGGCAATAAAATGACTCAGGACACATCAGGGTTAACATCTAAGTTGGTAGAATAGGAGCCCTTCTCATGCATGGCTCCCATGGGAACTTGTTTGCTGGAGTTTTTTGGTTCATTTCTCAAACCATTTGTTGCAATTCTTGATGTTATCTTAATTCTATACATTGTATTCTATATTTTCATGTTTATTTTGAAACAATGTACTTACAGCTAGTAAAAGCAACTATTGATTTGTGATTGATAAAGGTGTTTATGTATAAACAAAAGGAGGGAAATAATAAATACAGCTATTCTAATCTATAATCTGACAATATGTTATATTGCATGTTATATGACAGCTATAAACCAGCTTTATAGAATGATTTGTTATTTTCAGCTAAAGAAGCCAGTTAGATCTGCAGAAATCCTTGAAATATTATGTAAGCTGCCGTATTCTAGATGAAATATACTAACAGAAACCAGATATCTGGAAGTAATTTGAGGCTAACTGTGTAAAAAACAATTGTTTATATTTTGCTTATGCATTACCTACTATCTATATGTTTTGTGCATGTGCAGAACTCCATGGCTGTGTGAAAGAATTGTGACTTAACCCCTTAACCCCAAGGGTGGTTTGCACGTTAATGACCGGGCCAATTTTTACAATTCTAACCGCTGTCTCATGAGGTTATAACTCTGGAATGCTTCAACGGTTCTTCGCGATTCTGAGAATGTTTTCTCACAACATATTGCACTTCATGACAGTGGTAAAATTTCTTCGATATAACTTGAGTTTATTTATAAAAAAAAATGGAAATATGGCGAAAATTTAGAAAATTTAGCAATTTTCAAATTTTGAATTTTTATTCCTTTAAAGCAGAGAAATATGTCATGTCAAAATAGTTACTAAATAACACTTCCCACATGTCTACTTACATCAGCACAATTTTGGAAACAATTTTTTTTGTCAGGAAGTTATAGGGGTTAAAAGTTGACCAGCGATTTCTCATTTTTACGACAAAATGTACAAAATCGTTTTTTTTTAGGGACCACCTCACATTTGAAGTCACTTTGAGGGGTCTAGATGGCAGAAAATACCCAAAAGTGACACCATTCTAAAAACTGCAACCCTCAAAGTACTCAAAACCACATTCAAGAAGTTTATTAACCCTTCAGGTGCTTCACAGGAGCTGAAGCAACATGGAAGGAAAAAAATGAACATTTAACTTTTTAGTCACAAAAATGAACTTTTACAAACTTTTTTTATTTCACAAGGGTAAAAGGAGAAAATGGACAGATAAAGTTATTGTGAAATTTCTCCTGAGTACGCCGATACCCCATATGTGGGGGAAAACCACTGTCTGGGCGCACGGCAGAGCTCAGAAGGGAAGGAGCGCTGTTTGACTTTTTCAAACCAAAATTGGCTGTAAATGAGATTGGACGCTATGTCGCGTTTGGAAGGCCCCGATGTGCCTAAACAGTGGAAAACCCCCACAAGTGACCCATTTTAGAAACTAGACCCCCTAAGGAACTTATCTAGATCAGTGATGAGCACTTTGAATACCCAAGTGCTTCACACAAGTTTATAACATAGAGCCGTAAAATTAAAAACTCATATTTTTTCCACAAAAATGATCTTTTCACCCCAATTTTTCTTTTCCCAAGGGTAACAAGACTCCAAAAGTTATTGTGCAATTTATCCTGAGTACACTGATACCCCATATGTGGGGTAAACCACTGTTTGGGTGCATGGCAGAGCTCGGAAGGGAAGGAGCGCCATTTGACTTTCTTTTTCAACGCAGAATTGGCTGGACGCAATGTCGCATTTGGAGAGCCCCTGATGTGCCTAAACAGTGGAAACCCCCCACAAATGACACCATTTTGGAAACTATACCCCTCAAGGAACTTATCTAGATGTGTGGTGAGAACTTTGAACACCCAGGTGTTTCACTAAAGTTTATAACACCCGAGCGTGAAAATAAAAAAAATCATATTTTTTCCACAAACATGATCTTTTTTGTCCCAATTTTTTATTTTCCCAAGAGTAACAGGAGAAGTTGGACCCTAAAAGTTGTTGTTCAATTTGTCCTTAGTACACCAATACCCCATTTGTGGGAGAAAACTACTGTATGGGCACACGTCGGGGCTCGGAAGGGAAGTAGTGACGTTTTGGATTGCAGACTTTGATGGAATAGTCTGCGGGCGTCATGTCACGTTTGGAGAGCCCCTGATGTGCCTAAACAGTGGAAACCCCCACAACTGACCCCACAAGGAACTTATCTAGATGTGTGGTGAGAACTTTGAACCACCAAGTGCTTCACAGAAGTTTATAACGTAGAGCCATAAAAATAAAAAATCATATTTTTTTCCACAAAAATGATTTTTCACCCCTATTTTTTTATTTTCTCAAGGGTAACAGAAGAAATTTGACCCCAAGAGTTATTGTGCAATTTGTCCTGGGTTCGCTGATACCCCATATGTGGGGGTAAACTACTGTTTGGGCGCATGGCAGAGCTCAGAAGGGAAGGAGCATTGTTTGACATTTTCAACGCAGAATTGGCTGGAATTGATATCAGACGTCATGTTATGTTTGGAGAGCCCCTGATGTGCCTAAACAGTGGAAACCCCCATTCTAACTCCAACCCTAACCCCAACACACCCCTATCCCTAGTCCCAACCCTAACCCTAACCACAATCCTAACCCTAACACAACCCTAACCCTAATCCTAACTTTAGCCCCATGTCACGCTGTTACTGCATACAGGAGGTCCGGGGTCTATGCTGACCCTAAGCTGGGGTCCTGACTAATCCCTCTACCTGGAGGTACTGTTGATGGTACAGAGGTCCAGGCCACCAGCGTAACCCTATCTCCTGTAAATCCCTGACCTTCAGTAATCTAGTCCTGAGAAGGACCCCGATCACAACACAGGAGACTGCAAGGTATATGCCTAAACACAGTAATAGACGAACGAGACAGTACAAGGGGTAAACTAAAATCCACCTTGCATACAAAACTCACACCACAAAAACAGAGGGAACACCAACGGGTACGGAGATAAATGATAAAGCGAGGAGGGGAAAAAACCACACCAGGTACTCTTCACTTCAGACTTCACAATACCACGATCTGGTCTGCATGAATGCTTTCACCGACACATTCCTAGCAGACTGGCAGGTATTTGAAGAATCTCATTACTGCAGAATTAACTGCAGCTGGGCGAGGCCGGGCCTCATCTAGCACAGAGAGAGAGAGAAATTAACTCCCTTACTGCCGAAAAACACCAAGCACCAAAAACACAGCTGCGCAAAGTCAGATTGTGTAATCGCGACGATCTTCGTGGCGACACACCCGTGACAGTACCCCCCTTCTATGAGGGGCCTCTGGACCTCAGAGCCAGTTTATCCGGGTGAGTCGTGTGAAAGGCCCGAATTAATCGGTCTGCATTAATATCCGATGCAGGAACCCACGTCCTCTCCTCAGGACCATACCCCCTCCAATGAACCAGGTACTGAAGGGAACCAGCGGTTAAGACGTGAATCGATGATTTTCGACACCTGAAACTCCAAGTTACCATTGACCACCACAGGAGGAGGAGGTAAAGGTGACGGTATCACCGCGCCACATACCTCTTAGCAAAGATCTGTGGAACACGTTGTGAATTTTAAACTTAGGGGGGGGGTCAAGACAGAATGCCACCGATTAATTTAGAACTGACCTGTATGGCC